>JAVCKT010096918.1:1930-12355 GCA_032273925.1 Rhynchotus rufescens | reverse complement strand
CTAACTATGTAACAAACATTAGGTCCAAGGTGGCCTCTGTGCTTTTCAGAAAACATTGGTATGCTTAAATATACTCGTGTCCTGCTGCAGTTCTAGCAATATCTTCACTGTGTGGAGTGTGTCTTATATGTGTCTGTATACACAGAATGCTCAATTCTTCCCTTTCATTCGTCAGAAAAGAAATGTTGACTCTCTTGCCTGTAAGTGCTTTCAGAGTGCTCCCTGATCAGCTCTGGAAATGACTATTTAAAAATAAAATACTAAAATTTATTTAATGATCTCACTAATAGACCTATTGCTCCCTGGCATTTTCTATCTCCACAGCTTAAGTGTTTTTCAGAATCTGCTTGTGCGGTTATTCTCTTTAGATTTTCCAAAAAGCTGAAAGATAATCACTGCTGAAATTCTTCTGGATTTTTATTAAGTTGCCTCTGATTTATATAATTTGCCATGAAGTTCATTGAAGAGTTCATCAATTTTTCGTCAAACTGCAACAGTCTTATCGCTGCTGTTTTTATTCACAAGGATATAATTAACTAGATTTGACTGCTTAATTTTGGGGGCAGGTTAGTAACCTGCCCTATGACTGTTTTTTTTTTTTGATAATTACATGTTGCTCTCAGATATGAAATGGTCCTGCTCTTCTCCATCAGTTCCAGTGATTAGGACCCTATAGGTAAGACCAAGTGCATGCACTGACATTTAAATCTAAGCATTTTGTTACCATTCTCATTAAACTGAGTGGGAGTCTGATCTTTCCCCTTTCTGGAAGAACCATGTTTTTGGATACCAAAAGCTGAAAAGGCAAAGAAACTTCCCACTGACCTGCAGCTCGACCGCATAGCGTGGGGGATTAATGGCCTTCTGTAACTCTCTAGGTATTGGTCCTCCTGCCTTCCCCAGGCTGGGAGGCTCTTCCTTACAGTGGGGAAATAAGAAGATGCTGAGGTGCGTTGTGTGTCCCACCATAGGGCAGAACACGGATTCGGGGTGTTCTGGGGAGCAGGATTCTTTGACAAATGTTGGTACTTTGCTAGAAATTTTGGACTCTGTTTGTACCGTCCCCTGCGGTGCCCTCACCCGTTTGCATTTCGCTTCAGGTATCTGCAGTGATTTCCAGGGTGACCATCCTGCCAGCTCTTTGGAGGCATTGGCAGCCCTAAGTGGGGGCCCTTTCAGTGATCTAGGAAGCACAACAGGAACGTACTTGGAAGCTGCAGAAAGGAGTAATCAATATAAGTATTGGAAAAATATGAAGCCGTTAGCTATTCCACCTCTTTTCTTGTTTCTTCGTAGTCATTCCCCCCAATCTCTAATACTAGTTAATAAAGCCTGGGCACTGGCTTTAACCTCGTGGAGTCTGGCACCTGCAGCCGTACGAGTGGCCCGGGGCTCGCGCCAACTCCTCCGGACCCACAGCACCGAATAGGAACTTGGCAAGCTGGGACCTCTGCTTGGAAGCAGGAATGTATCTAACATTTAACTGAGTTTATTCAGGGCTGTATCCTTTAAATTTAAACTTCATTTTGTAGCAAAGGAGTGGAAGAATCTTGGTTTCTTATGATACATAAGTATTATATACTTCTCACTTTTATTAACATTTATGCCCCCTTGGCAGAGCAGAACCTGTTAGTACAATTTCATATTTCTAGTTTTAATGATTTTTACAAAGACCGTTTTGTAAAGTTGCACAGCACTTTTGATGTGAAGAGCTCAAACAGGCTGAGGAATAGAAGTGCAGTCCTGCAGTCCGGGGCTGCTCTCATCTCCAAAGCTTATGGCCTCCATAATGCAAAAGCTGCTCATAGATACTCACAGTTTCCAGCACATGGAAATTAAATTAAACACAATTGTGTGCCTAAATTAAAATACTTTGCTCTATTTAGGCTCCTTGATTAATCTTTTTATAATCCTGGTTCCAATCTGCAGGTTTTCTCTAGATTAGCAATATTCCCCCTAATAAGGCTCCAAAGAGAGCAGGCTGTATCTGCAGCAGGCTGCATTAATTCAGCTGTGAATGGGAGCTGGCAGAATCCACAGCTTGGAGGCCAGTGTTTTAACCTTCTGACAGGGTACGTGGTGAGATACATTCACTTGCCTGCAAGGAACTGCATGGCTGGGATTTCTTACTACATCCTTAAAGCTGTGAACCCACAAAGATGAAAAAGCAAAGAGAACTAAATGAATGATTTCCAAGAAACGTGAGGGAGGAGGAAAG
Organism: Rhynchotus rufescens; assembly: GCA_032273925.1. NCBI lineage: Eukaryota > Metazoa > Chordata > Aves > Tinamiformes > Tinamidae > Rhynchotus > Rhynchotus rufescens. The sequence continues at coordinate 10,137 of JAVCKT010096918.1, read as the reverse complement.
GAAGTTGGTCTTTGTCTATTATTTCATGCATTTTTTTCTAATTCAGAGAAAACAAGATTGCTTTGTTAAATTCTTAGTGGTATAAAATGAAAGGAAACTTGTCAGTGTACAGTGAAAAACAAACAAGTTCAATTTTGGATTTGGAAGATAATTGGATTTTTTTAATATAGATAAAATTTTTAGGAGTATTTCACTTCTTTTTGGAAAGACTTGTCTATGTGAGAAGTGTTTCTAATTTCTAGTGTGTCCAAGTAGTTTGGGTTTTGTGCTGTAGAAAGGAACTTCACCCTACGAAGCCATCCCTAATTACATAAACAAGAAGAGGTGCAGTGCTCATTTCAAGTTAAGAGTGTTTTTAGAGTTATTTTTACCATATTACGTGATTCATACAGTTGCTGGAGACACACAGGACTACAGAAATCGTATGTAGTGAAAGGGAGCAGGGTACATTTGCTTATAACATATGCGGACTGGTTTCCTTCTGCAGCTGTATTTCTTTGGATTTCAATTTACTGTCTTAAGCCCCTAAGCAATCTCCAACACGGAACAATTAAAACTCCGTGGAAACTCTTTCCATTCCCCTGTGTATGGAATTTCCCCTAATCTTGCCTATGTTAGCTCAGTGGGTGGCTTGCCCCTGGTGTGTTTTGAGAGAACTACACCTCAAAAGAGTAGGGATCTTTTCCTAAATAATGCCAGTGACTTGTGGAAAAGAAGGAGTAGCAACGAAAGTGTAATTTTCTCTCTGTGTTTACCCCTAACAGAAATGTAGAGCCCAGATTCGGTTCAAGGTAATGGAACTGAAAAGCTGTGGTCCCTGGAAATTCATCTGCTCGGTCCCTGTTCCTGAGCAGTTTCTGCCTTTGCTGTTTGGCCGCCCTTCTCAGCTCCTGCTCTTTGCTCAGATCTTCCATTTCACCTTCCAGCCCCATTCTTTACAGACCTCTCTGAGTCCAGAGGCGAGCTTGAGAGCTGTCCTGTCCACTGCAGATCTTTCCCTGTTCTTTACCTCTTGTTTTCCCAAGTGTTTGGACATTTTACATCTCCCTGTGCACTCAGTCATCATAGCTCGTGTGCTCTTAGCTGCCACTGAAGTTAACCCGTCATCATTTATTTATGAAATATGCAGGTTGCCCTTCAGCACCTGGGCCAGCTTTGCAGACTCAGCCACAGCAGAGGCAGGTTGCCTCTTCTCCTTTGCTCTTGCTGGGATGGGCAGGGATCCCAGCAGAATTTCTTGACTGGATTCCACCACAGCGCAAAATGTGGAGCCGTGCAGGAGATGGAGCCCTTGGCATGCTCCACGTGGGACTCGCTGCTGCGACCCCCAAGGAGCTGGCAAGGACATACTGTCTGTCCTCTGTGAAAGCAGCCCATGGAAAGAGCCCTAAGATACAGAAGATTATTCCAGCCATAGAGCAGAGTCTGGAATTAAATTAAGCAAAATGACAAGTCACATATATATTTTTTTACACTCTTGACGTTCATTTAACGCTATTTATGCTGTGGTTGGATGAGTCGTGGGAAGCTGTGCTCTGTCACAGGAGTAGTCCGTGATTAGCATGGAAGCACTGCTTTGCCAAGCACCACTTGCTTCTCCATGAACACGGATGTAGCTGCTTATTTACTTGCTATTAGGCAGTTATCAGCCCCTGATTCTTCTTGCTTTAGACCTTTTCCCATCCTTAGCTTTGCCTGTCATGGAGTTTGCTTAGGAAGGGAATTAGGCCCTTGTCAGTAACACAACTGACAGCCTCATTTTTCTAGCCCTCAGAGAGCAGCCATGCAAACAGCCCGCGTGTCTGCAAGCCTTGCTAGGTGCCACACAGCACAACAGCTTTTCTTCATTCTCTGCCTAAATGCCTCATCTCTAAAATAATGTACAAATTTATATGGTGTCCTAAAGGTTTTTGAGTGTGTGAGTTCAGTCAGTGTGGTGTTCGACAGCGCAAACCAACCTGCGCATTGCGCTAGGCTGCGTTTCCTTAGGAAAAGGAGGTTGTCAGGATGCCTGAGTGAGGCCATGCAGAGTCTGATGGGACACGGAGCTGCTCCTGCAGTCCACTTCCATTCAGGGAAATGGGCTGCACAGATCAGAGGAAGCCCAATACTCCTCCCTTTGAATCCAGTGTAGAATGTGGAATCAGAAATAGAAAAGACATTTTTGCTCTTGGCCCAGGTTTGTCCAAAGATGGTTACAGCCTCAAGGAGCTTCCAGGCAGCCTGGAAAGCAAGAGGGAGCAGGTGGGTACCGCGGAGGTACCGTCATGTGGGGCTGCAGCATGGTTTAGGCCCAGCTTGGCTGCCCACGAGTGCTGCGGAGGCTGCTGCTGTGTCATGGCAGAGCTGGGCAGCCCCTTCCTGTGCCTGCAGAGAGGAGAGGTAGAGCAAGAGCCCAGCACCCCCTGGGTGTCCCTGTGCCTCGGGGGGCTCTGCGCAGGGCCTTGCGGGTCTCTGGCACCCTGCAAGGCACCTTCTGCAGCGTGGACAGAGACTTGCTTGCCGCAGCGCCTTGCAGCCGCTGGGACCCGCACTCGCCCTCCATGGAATCTGTGCAGGAACGCGGCGCTTGCACGACGCCGAGTGCTTGGTGCCGCCGGTGTGGTGCTTAAGCACCGCTGGCGAGGTGCTTAAGTGGCCGTAGGTCACTGGTGCTGACTGCTACCACCAGTCTCAACAGGAGAGTGGTTCAGCTTTTTGTACTAGCACGTTTAGTGGAGAGTGTTTTATCTAGGGAGAGGAGCTGAAGTGCTTGATCCCGGTGCTTAGGAGGTCACTTGCTGCAGAAAGGCCCGTATTCCTACTCTACTAAGCAAAAAAACATAAAAACATTGATTTAGATGATTCTTTCCTGTCATGAATCAAGACAGCAGAGCCATAAGAAACTGTTTTCAGCAATGGTTTAATTCTCTCAGATTACTTTTTAGCGCATCGTAATTAACTGTCCAAATGTTACCCCTGCGCCAGTGTCGCATGGGCTCTCTTGTCCTGCCCAGCACCCGTGTCCGTCCGAGCGCTGACCCCTCACGCAGGGGCGGCGGGAGGGCAGCGAGACCCGGGCGAGCCCGTTCCCCACGGCGCCCACAGCCACCTCCGTCACCCGGCGCGATGGCTCCGCACAGCCAGCGCCGTGGAGCTGCTTTTGCCTGCGATGGTGCCTCGTGCCTCTTCTTAATCAGTAATAATGCTAATAGATACTAATAGTAACGGTAATAGATGTGGGGTGCTAGTGAGGTGTGGACATGGCTTCCTCAGGGCAGCAAATCTGAAGTATTTCTTCAGGTTGAGGACATGAACGTGCCGCTTCAGAGTCAGAGAAAAGTGAACTGCGCATCGTCATTCGTTTAGTAGAACAGCGGGTCACCTCAGAAGTATTGGGCATTTCTTTTAGACAAATAAATGGCGTTAAATGACAGATACACACAGAAAAGCCTGCAAAAGTAAAAGTTTGGTAAGAAGAGAATTCTTTCTTTCATTATTTCAGCACCCAGGAGCATTCAGGTTTCTTCATTAAGCTCTGATGAAGGAGAAATGCTAAATATCGGTGGCTTTGGAGGATTAGGGAGAACATGAACTTGAGACGTACAAAAAAATTGCATAGAGTAATACAATATTTTGTTTTTTGCAACCCCAGCAAACTGAAAATCTAGATAGATTTTTCTTATGTAAGGATCAAGAGTAAAATATGCAAGGTTGTGTTCAGACAGAGAAGGATCCACTGGAGATGGACCAAACGTCTCTGGTAGCATCTAGTGGTGTGTGTCTGAGTGATAACAGGAGGTAAGCACACAGGGACAGTCCTTGATACTCCTTCCCAACCCGCTGCAGTCTCCTCAGTAGGAACCTCCTGAAAGGGCATCCATATTTTCTGTGTTTAATGGACTAATGTATTTGTGGTTTTGGGAAGTAAATGGATATCATAAAGAACCACAAAAATAGATTAATTTATTCTGAGCTGGAGAATTTATGCAGCATAAGAAATTGCTTCGCTTACAAGAGGGATGAGTTTGATCCACTGTTTTGGGATCAACTTCTCTTTCAGTACCAGGAGAAATAGCTTTCCTGAATCTGACAGGCTAGACAGTGACCAGGTAATAGAAGTACTGGAAACTTGGTGATTCTACCCGCCCTGCAGGCACTGAGATTTAGACTGTCTGTCTCCAAATCGTGCAAGATTCCTCCATTGCAAATTTTCAGATAGGTTGTAGAGGACATGAACTTCATTATTTGAAAACCCAGGTTTATAAAATCCTAAGTAATTACAGAAAAAAATAAAACAACCATTTTTTATTATTGTTCTAATTTTTTAGAATTTTGGCATATAGTGCACAGGAAAGGTCTTTGGAAATGTGGCCATTAAAGGTGAATCCCTATCACAGTGTAGTTCTAAGGACATTGCTTGTTGTTCACCATTCCTGGCGTTTCTTGGCTTTCCTCTTTGGATCGGAGAGCTACCCGAGTGCAGAAGTTAAAGGCTCTGCTGCCGTTCAGCCCGTTCCAGTGCGTAGCTGGGCAGAGCAGGGCAACCTCATAGCACGGTGCGTGCAGCGCGTTCCAAAACAGCCTGCACCGAGGCTGGCGGGAGCGGCGGCTTCCCGAACATCCCGCACTGGGACTGGTGGGAGCAGCGGCTTCCCGAATGTCCTGCACCGAGGCTGGCGGGAGTGACGGCTTCCCGAACGTCCCGCACTGGGGCTGGTGGGAGCAGCGGCTTCCCAAGCGTCCCTTATGGAGACTGGTGGGAGCCACAGGATCCCGAGCGTCCCACCCTGAGGCTGCAGTTCGAGGGGCATGACAGAGTCACACGAAACCCAGCACTGTCATCACCGAGGTCCTCGGGAGCTGGCGCTGTGACACAGAGCGTGGGCAGTGGTGACAGCAGTAACAGAACCACTTCAGGGAACCCTGGAAAATTCGGTGTGATTTTTCTAATTTAGCCTAACGTCTGCTGTGGTCTTACTAGGTGATCCCCTATGTCCTTAGTGCTAGAAGCAGGCTTGAAGTTTAAATCTATATTAAAAATCAGTGTTTCCAGAGACTTTCTAAGGCTAGAATATGATGCAGCTGCAAAGCAGACAGAGGAAGAGCAGCATGAATGATGATTTTGAAAGGTTAGGCTTCACTTTAGGCCGAAATGATGTGTTAAGTGGGATGAAATTACCAGTAATGATCTTGATTGTTAATGTTTAATTATGTATTTCATTATGTAAACTTCTTACTGTAAAGGAGTTCATCAGTAACAATTAGAGAGTCACTCTTTAATTTGTATGCAACCGTCCATAATTACTCTGGTATTGAAATCAATGCTGGAAAACACTCAGCACTTCTGCATTCAACATCCTGTGGTTTGTGCAGCTAGGATGGAAACACGTTCAGAGGGTTCTGTGCACACTGGATACACACCCTGCTGTTCCCACCACGCAGCTGTTGTCTGAAGCTAAAGTTACATCTGCTAAAATAACTTCCTCTCCCTTCTAAAATCAGCTCGAATCATGTTTTCATATCAAAACCAAGCTTCACAGGGGAGATGGAAGTTATCTGAAGGAATATTTAATTCATCTTCCTGAACTATTTTTAAATAATCTTTCTTTTCTGGTTTTACGTTCGAAAGCCTATGTCAGTGTCACCTACCACTGCTGAGCATCATTTGCCTGGTGGCAGTGCCCTCATGGCACCCATTGGCACCCGATGTCCCGCCAGGAGCAGCGAGCTGCCCTAGGGACAGCGGCGGCTGCGTGGCCTCCAACTCCAGCAGTAATCCTGAATTTGGACTCTGGAATATAACACCAGGCATTGTACATACAATTTTTAATACTTAACTGGGCATGGCTAATGGCTCTTTCTCGTGTAATTTATGGGTTTTTTACTGATACACATCAGCAGTAATATATAGCAGTACAACCTCCAACAATAGCTAAAATAGCAACTTCAGCAAAGCACCTGAGAGGTTAAAGAGCTGTGCCCTAAAATTGTTCAGGACTAGCACTAAACACAGGACTAGAATGAGACCTTGTTTGGATTGTTGCTCCAGTTCTCCCTTCCCTCTGGCACCTTTGTTTTGAAACCATGTAGCCCACTGGGACTGCAACTGCATTGCTACTGAGAACCATTCAAGCTAAGAAACGGTTTCTGCAAAATAGTGTCCAGCACGTAGGGAGATGCTTAGCATCTGCAGGAAGCCAGAGAGATTTTTCTAGATGACAGACGTGATTTCTCAACTGTTAGGCAGGTATTAGTGCTTTAATATCTGCAAAATGGAGCATAAATTATCCTTTGAGGAAGAGATGTGTTGGGTTTTAGGTGTGCTTCCCACAGCCCCCGGCACGTGCCCTGCTGCTCGGTGAGGCTGTAGCAGCGTTAGAGCAGGGCTGCTCTGTGAGCAGTAGACACAAAGTGCTGCTTGGAGCCACACGGTCACTCGTGGAAGTTGGAAGATGGTGGCCTGCATTTTGTCACCCCTGCTTCAGAATCCACCGCGTCATCTCCAGTGTCCAAGCCATACAGTGCACTGAGGGACCAGCGTGGTAGCGGGAGATACTGTGGTGCTACAGAGACCTTATAATGCTGAGAAGAAAACTGGCTCAACATACACTAATATATTGAAATAACAAGAATCGACTTGTTTTTTGTAATAGCTTAAATGAAGTTTATGCCAGTTGCTGCATGCCCGTGGTGGGGAAACTGTATATTCTCTTGTGCAGATGGAGCGTCTCAGGGCATCCTGTTCCAGATGCATGTGGCATTTGCCAGTGCTTCCAGATGATGCAAGAGATTAAAGGATGTCCTTTATTTCTGTATTTATTTTCTCGAGTTGTGGCTTGTAGCTGGTACATTTGCAAGCCCTTTATGAGTATGATAGTTGTTACTCAGAGGTGGTTGAGTATGAAATGGAAACCAGTTCAAACAGGATTGCCTAGTTGCATTGCTCTGACTGGCAGGTGTTAATAATGCTTTTTCTAAATGGAAAGCTGAGAATCCAGTCGTGCTTATTCATAATGTTCTTTTAAATGTATTGTTTTGCATATATTTATTTAAAATATTTCTTTACATGAACGGTCCTGAAAGATAGCTTTGTCCAGCAAGGCAATCCCAGCCCTGCAAACACGTGTGCAATAGGAGTGGATGGTGAGTGTGTTTTAAATGATGCAGGTAATTACAGCTTCTCTTCACAGGGAAATACTGCAAGCCATCACAAAATAATTATCAGTTATATTCATAAAATTTACTCAATTCTCCTACGTAAATGGGAGAAATGTGGGATGAGGGCTTGCGTTAGCACTCGTGGAAGAGGAAGGAAGGGAGGAGCAGTGTGTGCCCAGGACACGTATTCCCGCTCTATCCCACGGTTCCCTAGGCACCTGTTATTGCCAGTTCTGGGCCTCTCCCGAGTACACTGCTAGATATAAAGAACAATATGTAGCAGTTTGGTGATGTTCACAAACTCGGTCTCGTTTTCCCTTCCACTCAGTGAGGAATCCTCACTGAACGATGCACTCCCAGGCTTTTGTCTGCTTTGGGAGGTGGGAAGTGCCCCTTGCCCGGCCCACAGCTCGGGCAGTAATGAAGAAGCTACGAAAGCTGCAGCTTTTGGCACGTCAGAAACGTCGCTGGTAGGTGCAAGAGCCTCGTGTTTACATCTGAGTGCCCTGCACGCTGCACAGCAACTCGCTGGCACTATGCAACTAGGAGAGCAGCTGTACTTTGGGATGGTACAAGCTGCTGTGCTGGCACTCACATACGCGGTGATATTCGGCTTGTAAACATGCATTTAAATTCTGAGGAATTAGATCCTGCAGGAGCATAAGCAATTCCACAAAGTGTGGTTGATGTACTGTGTGTTTCAGAGCAGGAGCGCTCCAAAGCCCTTGAGGAGCAGGAGGAGCCTTGAGCTCAGCTCCTGTGTAATTCTTAGCTGCTTTTGTTAAGTGCCAGCAACCCCAGGAATAAAGAGCCTTTCCATCAGGATCTTACCTCTTCTCTAGCCAAGTGCTAGCAAGAAGCACTGGAAATCCGGTCAGCATCCTTTCTTTCCCACCTCTGTAGATTTGACCACCTCTGTGGATACTGAGCTTTCAATTCTGTATCTCTGAATCTTTAGGCATTTTCTATTACTGGTTTTTAGATAAGTTATAGCAGGGCCTGGTAGCTTTTGGGGCCACTACCATAAAATGAAGATACAAGCATACACACACGAAAAGAACAGGGTG
>JAVCKT010096917.1:0-12361 GCA_032273925.1 Rhynchotus rufescens | reverse complement strand
GAAATAAATCCAGGAAAAGCTGCCAAGCTCTCAGTCAATTACCGCAGAAGGAGGAGGCCAGATCCAGTAGCACAATTTTTTGTCCCACAATTTAAAATCAAGGGAAAATTTCTGGCTGCAAGGGCCACCTTCACAGCTGTGACACAGCAGCCTCTTAACTAGGGAGCAGAACACGGTCTACCAGTTACTGCCTTTCTCTTTGACTACAAATTCCTAAAGGGAACGAAGAGAAGTATCTAGTTTTCATTCTTTTTTCTTCATTTTCTTCATAATTTCTCCGCCTTTTTGAAGGATGGAACATTTTTTGGGGCTGTCCCCCAGATTTTACAAAATCTATAGCAGTATTCCAGGTTTCTTGGTGCAGACCTCCCCCATTTTGTTTTCTTCTTACGAATCCTACAGAGCATTTTTCGCAACCATTTTTTTCAGAAGGGCCTGGTGATCAGAACCTTCTACATTTAACAGAAGTGTGCAGCCACACTTTGCTTTAAAAGCCATTTTTAACTGCCCTATACGTTATTCATTCCTGCCTATACCCGCATTTCCCATAACCATCACGCTTGACAATAATGGCTCTATATTTTTCTTGTTTAAACGAGATGTAATTTCAAAACGCTGGGAATGATTCCCCTGGGTTTCCTAGGGAGCACACACTGGGGACCAGGGGACAGCACCGGGTGGGACAACCCACTTAGCACTGGATTTCTGGTATTTTTCCTTGAAAAAGGAGTTCAAAACTGGCCCATCTGAACAAGAGGACCCTTAGAACGGCACCGCTGCTCCGTGCTGTATCTCCTTAGACAGTGCTGCACTGCATGTGCTCCACCCCACGGGTCACACTTGGGTTTGGCCCGAGCGGGCATCGCACGCAGGATTTGGGATGGACTCCAGTGCCGCAGCAGCACATCGGGAATTTGCAATAAGAGGAATGCAGGGCTGGCTGGCTGGAAATAGCACTGCCTTCCAGCAGCTGAGCAATTTGGCACCTAATCGCAACTCAGCCTACCAGTACCCATAAAATTATATCCTTTAAGTGTGCCTAATGGACAGCACACCACACAAAACACAGCAATAGTTGCCATGCTTTGGAAGCTAAAATTTTTTTAAAAAAATAAAAATATAATCCCTGGAAGAAGTGAGGAGGTCTAGTTCCTGCTTTTTCTCCTCCGTCTTACTCCAGTAGCTTGGTTATTTGAGCATTTATCCCAGATGTAACAGAACCAGAGTATTTCCATTTTTTCTTTCTACCTGATGGAATTCAAAGTCATGTCTCATTTAACTGTAGCCAGTCCTCAGTCCTGTACTGAGAAGAATGGGTGTTCTAGTTATGGAACTGGATTATAAGAGACCACTACAGCAGTGCTCTCTCTGCACCAAGTCCTGAGAGAGGGCTCAAAAGAGGGCACTGGCCAAGTGGGAAAACACACTTGGGTCAAGGCAGTTACACAGCAGAACAGAACAAGGCCCAGATATAAGATTGAATGTGCTGCTTTCCTCTGAATTTAATATAAAGAACCTTCCAAATCCTGCCCAATATTTTGACATTAGGGAGAAATACTCAGTGAACTGATTCCAACTGCATCCCGAGGCAGGTAATTCTCCATGCACTTCCCAAGCACACAAGGAACTCCAACAAAACTGTAAGAGGCATGGAGAGAGTCACTTAAACGAGGCAGCACAGCACACTTCTTTCAGCAACTTTCTTGAGTTGCATTTTGATACCAGAAAGCAAGTCTCTAAAGAAACACAATATAAATAAAGCCCCCTTGAGAAATCAACAGAGGGGCAGGATGACACAGTGACATTTCTAGCAGGGATAAGTAACTGCTATAGAGTGGGTTAAGAGCCCACCAGCAATGTACAGGTGACCAACAGGTGAAACTCCTCCTTGTTACCAGCAAACTCTATAGAGGCTCTTTTGCACAACGTGTAATCCCTCATATACAGTCTATGCCAAGAGCCCTTGAACATGTTGAACAAATGCTTAAGGTAAACTATTTTTTAAGTTTGACTGCACTTTCCTATGACTATTTCCAGTGCAATATTTGTCCTGTGCTGCCCTTGATGATTAATAAGAAAGAAACCTTCGCCAGCCCTTGAGAGAAGATCCATTTTGTGCCCAGCACTTCCTCAGGGAAGGGATGCAGACAGAAGCCGGAAGCCTCCACCTTGCAGAAAGAGCCTAATTCCATGCTGGGACCTCAAGCCCAGTAATGGTCCGTCCTGGAAGGAACTGCATGCTCAGTCCTTCCCAAGTCCTCCCCCCACCAGCTCCACTCAGTTCCTCCCTCACAGCATTGCAGGACACCCACCCCTCCTGGCTCTTTTCTTCCTGCTCTTTCCATGTGAACAACTCCCTTATTTCCTCTCCTCATTCGCCTCCTCAGAAGGAAACCGAGCAGGACGCTGCTTCTCTTTGCCGACGTGCTATTCCCCTTCCCACAAGTTATGCCTGCTGATCATTTTTAGGGGGAGCTGCAGCTCCCACAGCACCAGCACAGTGGCTGTTCGTCCCTTGTGACTAACGAGAACTGCTTTCACTGGTGCTATCGGGTCCAAATTTGAGGACTGAACAAACATCACCGCAGTCACCTTCACCTTATCCTTTGTCTTTCTTTTCCATATAAAACATTGCCTTGAGGCTGCAGAAGATTTTGCAAGCAGGAAAGTCTTCACTGATCCTCTTTTTCAGGGGAGATTAAGTAAACAATTTGATGAGTCCATTGAACAAAAACGTTCATTTGTTCAGCAATTTTGTCCTGTTGAGATGAAGGCGAGAGAATCAGAGTAATTTTGATTGGAATGACCTCCGAGGTCGCTTGGTCCGAGCCTTGCTTAAAGCTGGGCTAACTTAAAAGTTACTTGCTAAGGGCCTTGTCCTTGACAGGACTTTTGTAACAAGGCACGAGGGAGACTGCCGGAATACTCTGCTGGAATATTCTGCCATGCAGAGTTTTGACAGGAAACTTCTTTTTTTTTAAGGAAGAAAACCAAACCTAATTAGAAGATAAAGCTGGAAGCATTTGGTAAGCTTTGGTGGGACAACTAAAGACTCAGAAGAGACCATAACTGGCCTTTATACCTGTAGCAAGGGCAACAAATAGGGAAAGACGCAGGTCACAAAAACAGCCCGGTCCAAGCTGGCCACTAAAATTCTATCTGGAAAAAGAAGTGTGAGTTTCAATTCCAAGGGATCGGACTCCATCCCGGGAAGGTCCCTCCTTGTTCTCTATGTTAAATAATCTTACCTCTCTCACCTTGCAACTGGATGTTTGTTGCACTGGGTGCAGGATGTACACCCATGCAGAAGCGCGTATGCACATAATGGTGTAAGTTAGTAACTCATACCAAAGCCATTGGATAATGGGGAAATCGTCATTCGAGAAGCAAGCGAGGCCACACATGCAAGACAAAAACAGTCTTAAATATTTACATTTCAGTGGGCACAGCACAAAGTGTCTTTCTAATCCAAGCTGCTGCATGATTGTGGAAGGTAAATTGCCCTATTAGGTGGGTGTGGAGCAAATATCTCAACCCCCAAACAATCACTACTGATTTATGTTTTTAACTCAGGCAATGAAAACTCGTATTTGCAAACTGTCTATTTGTACAGAGTTGACAAATTACCTCACTAACTAAAATGGCACATGGTAATAACAGCTATTTGGTTATAAAGATAACCTTTAATCACACATTCATCATGGAAAATAACAAAAAAAAAAAAAAAAAAATTAACCTTCAGACAGATTGAAAGTTTCGCTCTGTAGATGCAGTCTTTTTATTCTATTCCTTTTCCCATAAAGGCTCAGAGGGGAAAAGAAGGATCAGTTCCCTAAGAAAACAGGGAGCTGTTGTTGCTCCCCTACAGTGACTAAAAGAAATACAACAGAGCAGACATGACGCACGCAAAACTGGGCTCTTAAGTCCCACATTTGGTTAGCCAGATGCAAGCAATACCTTAAAAAAATACAATGCTGTAAGTAAATATTTAAGGGAATCTTCATAAAGAGTAAAAGAATACCCTTGCAAAAATTGAAGAAAATGGTCATTCAGATACCCTATCACTATTATCCTACCAGTAAATCCTACCAGAGACAGACAATATTTTGGATCAGCTTTACTCTCAACAGAATAATATAATGTAAGAAGTTGTGAAATAGCTGACAAGAACTTTTCTTGTTTTGTAGTGACAGAAAGAAAACTCAAACTATCACCCTTCTACTTAAATGCACGGTATGTCCAGAACATATAGTTTCCCAACATAGTTAAGGATTGACCTTTTTCATCTTGGCATATGTATGTACCCCACACATTTCAAAATTGAGATAAAATCTGCAAGAGAACTTGCTGATGTGTTCTCCTGATTCTGTGTGCACTGATTTGTCTTTTAAAGATCTGTCAGGCAGACAGGTAAAGCAGTGAGGGCTATGTTACTATTAGGAGTTTGAAAAATCAGATCAAATCAAAAGATAAATGTGCAACCAAAAGTTCTATTCACCACTTCTGTCTTCCATTTGGATTTTCCATAATCCATTGCTTTGTTTCACTACTAAAACAAGTAACAAGTTTCTTGTCTGCACTTACTACATGCAGTTGACTTTGCTACAACTAGGGCAGCAGGCAGGTTGGCTTCTTAAACCTTTTTCTACTTCAGCACTCTTGGTCCTTCTCTTGGGCAGTCCACCCATGCATGTTCATGCAAATATTCATTAAAAATAAAAGCAGACCCCTCAATCCCGTGCCATTCTTCCTTTATGCTGCTGAAAAGATTGTCTTCTCTTCATAAAAGCGAAATTCAAGGTACAGAAGAAAGTTTTTTTTTTCCCCCTTTTCTTTTGCTCCTTGCTAAAGCTAATATTTAAGCACAGTTGAAAAGCAGCGTATTTCATAGCATGCTGAGTACGGATAGGATTTGAAAGTTAGCTTAAGGACAAGTTAGCTTGAGGATTGCTGGGAGCAGAAACAGACTGTTACTCCCTATTATCTAGTTCACCCCCCGGCTCAAAGCAGGGTCAAGTAGAAAAGCCGAGGGGGCATTTCCAGTCTCCGAGTGCTAAAAATCGTGCCCAGATCTTTATTTTTTTTTTTCACTTCCAAGAATATAATGAGTAAGCAGAAAGTCCATGAAAAAATGTGAAAGGACTCACTCGTGAAAATCTTTAAGAATTATCAGTAGTATAGCAAATTCAATAGTGTACAAGAAAAAGTAAAATATGGCAATATATAGTTTTAATGCATAGTTTGACATATTTCAAAATATTATTTTATAAATTTCAAGGTTATAAAATATTAACTATTTCAATGTGTAGTTTCAACATGTCATGAAAATATTTTAAAAGTTTTTTTTTCAACCTTCCAATGAATGCAATACTGCATCACTTTGCACTTGCAACAGTAATAAAAAACCGCGTAAATAAAGCCAGAAACTGTGCTTGATCTGTTTGCAGTAAGAATAATGTTGTTGTAAGGAGAAGTTATTGAATTTAGAAGGCCATGCATCTTAGGAACTATAAAATCTCCAGCCCCAAGCTGAAATTAGTAACAATGTTTATTAATTCTCTCAAGCTAGGGATGGCATTTCCTCTTCAGACACTTCTAAGTATTGTACGTATTTAAAAAAAGGGGGAAGAGATTCGAACAACCACGAGATGCATCGAGACTCATCTCCAAAGGTTAAGAATTCTTGCTAATAATGGGAACTGTAATGATCAACAGGAAAATAAATAAAGGAATACACACATTTTCACTAAGGCATCACATAGCAGAAGAAACTAACTTTCTCTGGAAAGGTAACAGAAACCTAAATCTAATATATCAGGAATTCTGGGCATATAATCCATATGACATAGTTAAATTCTTAGCTTAAAAGAAAAAGTGGAATTAATATAAGATCTGTACAGCAGGCATAAAAATAGCTAGACAGGAGACATCCAGTAGTGCTAATGTGAAGCTGAGCTGTAGGGAATTGCCTCAGATTTACTTGGAATAATCTTTATCAGGCTCAGGCTTGATCCTGGAATAAACTTTTCCACAAGACAAACTCGATCCTTTTTGAGACGAGGCAAGATCAGTATCTGAAATGCATTACAGCAATCTTCTGGTACCACATATGACTGAACTAACTGTTCCTTAAGGTTACTTCCCATCTCGTTTTACAATGACTTGGATTTTTTTTTTTCAGGATACTGAGACTGAAAATTGTCTGTCTTATCCTTGAACAAGCACTTCTTTTTTTCCTCAAAAAATTAAGACAAAACAGACTTAGAGTCAGTTGTTGAAAAAATAATAGGAGCTCTGAAATACTTGATGGTAATCTATAAAAAAAGGCTTATAATAGCCATGCAACTTCTATTTCTGATAAGTAAGTCTTTAACAAACCACTTCAAAACACACTGCCAGTACAGCTAGACAAATGTAGAGGGAGGAGGAAATGAAGGCTTCCTATGATTACCACTACACTCAAAAACCAGTAAGTTAAAACAGTAATTCGTCCAATAGGTTCATTAATTTTTCATTCAGTAACTGAGAAAGAAAAAAAGCTTAGGGCAGCAGAATAGCCACAAATCCATATTGGAAACAGGGGTATTTGTTCTGCAAGCACATGTGCTATCTGCACACAGCGACATACTTTCATACACCAAGGTGACAAATACTTAACATTACTTCCATGGTCCAGGCTCTAAGGAAAATAAATAGCTCCAGCCTTAACTGCAGAAATTGGTTTTTCACGTGTATGTGGAAATTGCGGGGCTCTACAAAGGGGGGCCATTTAGTGCAATGTCCAAGTCTTTATGTTAGACTTAATAATATGTATAAATTTAAGTGGCTAAACCAGAACATGGCAACTATAAACATACTCCAGTGATTTCTTAATGCTTATTCACTGAAGTTAACCTTTTAATTAGCATGTTAGTATCTTGCAGATACTTATAAAGGCATAAAGCTAAATTATTAGCAGAGAGATCACATGCAAAGTTTGGATAATGCAAACTAATCACAGCTAAGCATTTCCAATCCTGATATATATTCTCCTTTGAGTCATCACTTTCACCATCGAGAGACTAAAGCTGAAGAGCAAGGAGAAAACAGTGTCTTCAAAGCCACCATGAGACCAAAACACCCTTAGGCTTTCCATATTGCTAAGGCGAGAAAAGAAAAACAGGAGAGAAGGGGGGAAAAAAAAGACAAAAAAAGTTATCTTCCAGATTATTATCGAGTGCAAACTGGGTCTCATATTAGGAGGTGCAATTTCAATTGTGATACAGAAACCACGGCACCTGCTAACGCACACACAGGTGGGGAAGGCGGCTGCAGCCGGTTGCAGCCGGTCTCATCTGGTCCCATCTTGTCCCAGCCGGTCTGCGCCGGTCCTCGCTGCATCCCGGGGCAGGAGCAGGGCAGCCCAGGCGGAGCGGGAGCCACCTTCCAGCAAGGTGGCCGGGACGAGCGTGTTTCCTCCGTGCTTTCCTGCCCAGCCTGCCTGAGGGAAGGGCTCCTGAAGTGCGCGGAGTCTGTGGGGTCGCCCGCAGCCTCCGTTGCCTCCCCTGCAGCCGGTAAGGGCTGCTGGCACAAGGGCAGTTGGGCTGCTAGCCGCCTCAGTAGGGAAGCAGCATCCCTGAGGAAACGCTTAGGTTGAGCTTTGAAGAGGGGCAACTGAAGATGTTTTTTGCTGGTTTTATGTTTATTTTTATGACCTATCCCCTTTTCCTCCTATTTTTTTTTTAATTTTTTTTTTTTATCCTTTCAAAGGAAAAAAAAAAGTCACTAATGGAATTTGTAACCAGGCTGAACTCAGTGGGACCCCAAGCATGATTGATCCACTGAATAAACACATTTAGCTTAAACTATTTCTAGATCTTTTCATTTCTACCTAACAGTTCAGACTCTGCCCACATCAGTTGGGAGTCTGTTGTTTAACTATGCACTTCAAGAGTGGCTTTAAAAACAAAATTCAAGAGATTCCATTCCAAATACATGAAGCTGATATATTGAATATGTCAGGACATAGGTTAGCCACATAAATTTTACTTCTGTAAAACTCAGAGCCAGCACTGCTTAGAAAAGCAGCTGGCTTGTCCTGGCTTGTACAGTGCCCTCACATCTCTTGTAAGCTTACGTTAGGACAAAGAATAATAACCTACTATTTCTGCACAAGAAGAAACAGAAATCATTCCTTGCCAGTCTATCCAATTGATGCTGGGCTCCTGGCAGTTATTTTGTGTGTCAGATCCAGCTTTACAGGGGCTGCTGACCGTACACTCGTCTATTCTGCAGATTTATTTTTTTTTTCCCCACAAAGCTGAAGCCAATCATTGTACCTGACTGAAGTCATCACATCTGCCCCGTTCTTTATTCTTTATGGAAGCACTGACCATGGCAAAAAGGAGTCTGTGAAAAGCCATCCTTTGATGGTGTGGATGATACCCGCCCTGGATTCACAAATCTCTCTCCCTATCCCCTACTGTCCATACTGCATTTTGCATCTGACCTGCTTCTGACAGGAAGGGCTCAATTTCCACTCTTAGATGCCATGTTGTTTCACTGCAGTGTAAATTAGGTAGAGCTGTCTATAAACCAGCTCAAGGGATCAGCTGTCCCAGGCTGAGCTGAAGCGGAGCCCCGGGGCTCGTGGGCAGCGCAGTGGCTGTGCCTGCTGGGGCCCTTAAGGACTGTTCATACCTGACCTGCACAAAGTAATCACAGAGACTCTGTGACTGGAAATAGTGGGGAAAGAAGCAAAACGTGCCAGACTTCTTTAAACATGTCATTTCCAGGGTTTGATGGCCAATATTTTGCTTTCAAGAGTACCTGATCTTCTGTATTCAAACTGCAGCGCTGGATGCTACTCTAAAAGCTTTTCTGAGCCTGTTGCACTTAATTCAGTGGATTTCCAATGGAGCGAGTGTGAAACTTCATGCTCCAGCACTTAATCACTGCAGCTGCGCTGGAGAAGCTGACACGACCTAACCAGCTTCCTATTAGGCACGAAACAGACTCTACAACCAAAAACTAGATGTCAGGTCTTGGCCCTTCTGTAAATTTCAGCACAGAATCTCCCCATTGGAGGCTGCGAAAGTAAAGGCTGAAGTGCAGGTAAAAAGTTCTGGTATCCTAACGAAACTTATCCTAAGGGATTACTGTGGCTTCCAGGATCAAGGCGCAGCCTAGGGGCTCAGCCGCTGCTTCTGCAGCGTGCGATGAAGAGGTGGCAACGGCCTCTCTGGTCCCAAGCCTAGTGTTTGGCAAATGTTGTCTATCACCTAGCTCTAGTGTTACTTGTCCCCACCGACATGGGAATGTAGCTACTCACCATTAGGAGTCAGATGCACAAAATCACACTTGCCCTTAGAAGTTTCTATTACTTTCTAAGTTTCTTAGAAGTTCTAAGTTTCTATTACTTTCTGTGTAATAGTCTATGGCTTCGCTTTGAATGAATACCGAGCTGGCAAACAAAGTTTCATGAGTGATCCTTCTAAGACCCTCTGAAGTAAGGCTTGAATTTCACTATAAACAAAATTGTGTATCCTGATAAATAATATTACTACTATTAATAAATTGTTATAAACAATCATCATTATTAATGAATATAGAATAAATTACGTGTGCATGCATTTTATGAACCTTCTAATAAGGTACTCTTAGCTGAATTTATGTTCTTATTTATGCCAAACTACACGATTTTTTTTAAAAGGGTCATTTTATTACCCATCTTAGCTACCACACTTTTCCATAATAAAGACCCATTTTTCCTGCCTGCTCCCTTTCTGTTTACTATCACAGAGTCCTAATCAAGCTGACTTTGGTTTACTTGTTTTCAAATAAAACATTGGAAGACAAAATAGAAACATTTGCAAAATGTGAGGTCCACACTTGCAAATATATATATATATATAAGCAAACTTAATCACACACCCACTCTGCATATTCTTTTGAGTGTCAGAACTAGAAACTGGTTGCCCCAGTATCTAATGGTCAACTGCAAAAAACGGGGATATGGTTCAAACTAAGAATTGATCCTGGAAAGAAGAAATCTTTGCAGGCTCCCAACAGTGTGCTAGCATACATCAACTTAGCTGCATCAAAAGCAAGCATCGGAAATACCAGTTCTATTTTCAGAACATCGTGCATCTAGGCTGAACGCTGACTTCCTCCCACATCTGAATTGCTTGGTAACTCTTGTATTTCAAGAATAGCCTTACAATAAATGTCAATTTTGTGCTAACTGTATTCTGCAAATATTTAAGATGAGACCTACTCCGGAAAAAAAAAGAAAGAAAAAAGAAAAGGGAGAATTTTTTTAAAAATCTAAGGATGCAGTTTGGCCAAGCAAGAACATTTAAGCCATGAGTCATAGGTTAACATCCAGGCCGGGCTGAGTTGGGAGCAGGGATTGTTCCGTATCCTTAAGAGATGTCCAAATACAGTATTTTATACAAGTGGGGAGCTTAAAGCAAGAAGCTGCAGGATACTGCAGAATAATTAAAGCTTGAATGTTAGAAAATGTTAATAGACAGATAAGCTTGACATTTCTACTCTGAAAAATACTGATAAGATTTTGATTCCTGAACAGCATTTAAACCATATATTTTGATGATGAATTAAAAAAAAACTATTTAAATGAATGATATACAGAAAAATAAAAACACTGAAGTTCTCTGAAGATGTTATTTTAAGTTAAAATAATCACTGATACTTTGTTCCATTAGAAAGCTCCTCTTTGATGAAAGCACCGACACACACTTCTTGCCAGAGCGGTAGCTCCTTCTCAATAGTATATTTGTACCTGAATTGCATCAGTATAGAAAGTCAAAACTTTACAGCTCAGAGACAGATTTACTCATCACTTAAAACAATCCAAATACCCCATTATTAGGTTCTAAATCTCAGAATTGCATAAATACCTATGATTACTCTCTCTCAAAAACTACCCGATATTTTATGTCCCCGATACTGTAGTGTCCTCAGCAGGGCACAGGCAGGTGATACTATTAATATCTTATTTTACTGTCTAACTTGGAATGTGGATTGGGAAGGCTGCTTCTTAGCTAGCTGTGCCACAGGGTACCAGCGAGTGGATAGTTTTGGTTCCGTTTCTATTATCTGTATTATCCATATTATCTATATTGCTATAGATAATAGCAATAGATAATAAATATTACACTTAATTACTGAAATGTTATTATATCGGGTTCCTTTTGCATATTTGAAGTGATTTTACAATAGAATTATTATAAAGAGACCAAAGAGAATGTTGTTTAGAAAACGCAAAACCTTTATATATATATATGAGAATACATATATATGTTTTGAAGGAAATTTCTTAAGGGAAAAGAGAATATTTGGGGGCATCATTGTTTGTGAGCTAGTGTTCCTTAAGCTGCAACTGCAAATATATATAACAATCTATTTATTAATGAAGCATTCACATTTTATTTTCTCCAAAGAATTCCTATCTCCCCTTTGATGCAACTTCCTAGTTTAAAAGATTAAGAATTTATAGCAGAAATAAATGTTTCAAAAGCGAGAGGGCTGGCATCTTGATCTCCCCTACAGGCCTGAAAAATTAAACTACTAGAAGTAATGAGCCATACTGTGTACGAGGCAGAATTTTGAAGGGGACAAGCCAAGCTCTGCTGGTGCTGGCGAGGGTCTCCTGAAGGCAGAGGGCTGGTGAGATCCATGGTGGCTGTGTGCTCGGCTCATGAAAGTCAGAAAATTGACATCTGAAGTGAACTATATTCTCTTTAATAGAGGCAAAAGGCTGTTTGTTGAATAGTTAATAGTGAGCCATACTGAGGAGAAGCAGCAGCGTTGTTCAGATGAAAAGCCCATTTTTTTCCTGTGTGGATCTCTAAATATTCTATATCTTTAAGCAACTCATTGCCAGTAGCATGAGCTTACTCGGGCTAATCAGCATGGGGTTCATCAAGGTGCTGGGAGGCCCTGTGGTCCCTGCCTGGCTCGCACACGCGCAACGAGAGCTGCAGTTCCTGCCAGTGCCAACTCCACGTATTTACAAATAGCTTTGTTTTTACACTGATTTTTTTACTAGAGCAATAGCACTAATACTAGCGTTATCTAAATGTTCCTTAGATATCTTCTGACAATTTCACACTGACCAAAAAGAACGTTGCCTTATCTTGCTAAATGGGCAAAGCTGTCATAGTAGGCAATGCTAGAAGAAACAATTTCATTGGAATAAGAAAGCCAAAAGGTGCTGGGTTGATATATGTATCTCTTTAGAGAATCACGGGGCGTTATTACAGATAGGGTAACAACTGTTCCTATCAATGTCTAATACATGCCTACCTGCCAGACATGGCAAAAACCCGCCAGCCTCTGCATTTGCTCTGTGGGAGGA
>JAVCKT010096916.1:0-12363 GCA_032273925.1 Rhynchotus rufescens | reverse complement strand
GGAAGGAAGGAAGGAAGCAAGGAAGCAAGGAAGAAAGAAAGAAAGGGCAACATTCATGCTTTACCTACAGTAAGAAGAAATGAGGGTGTTGCATTACAGCTGAAATACCAACAAGCTGTAAGAGGTGCTTAACCATTACAATGCAAAAATTAACTATAATCTCATAGGTCTTTGCAGTTTTTGATATAATTCAGTAAAGATGTAATTTCCTGTGTTGTGGTACATGGAAGAAATCTGTGTTAAATGGCTAGTTCTTATCCTGCTTGGAGTAAATCCTATTGATTAAGATCCAGTAATATTTCCCATTCTGGGGATTTTTCATTTTTGCAATTTTGCTGATTCAGTACAACATATTATATCAAAATGTTTGCATCATGCATATGTTAAATGCTTGCTACAGCAAAACTTCTCTTCCTGCTACCTTAAACAATATATCTAATGAACTTTATCTGTATTGCATTGTTAAGGGTAAGGAGCTAACTCTAAACAGAGTGGGGCTTTTATGAAAATGAAAGCCACAGAAAGTTGCTTCATCATGGGAAATCACTGCGAAATGTCATGCGAGCTCCTACTTCCCTGGCATGCTCAATATAGAGAAACATTTGTTCCTTTGCAGACCCTAGCTGCATTCAACATCTTGACTTCTGTTGCTTTACCACTTCTCAGTGCATGAATATTTTCCCTGAAAATGGATCATTATGAGTTACTTCTATTTAAGTAGCAATTAGAGATATTATAGAGGTATAAATAACTCTTAGCTCATGCTGTATAATCTTAATTGGATTAAATATTTTATTTTTAGAATAGTCTAATTTTTAGTGAGCTGACACTTAAAATCTAATGATTTGGCAATGATTTTATAATTTTATCTTCTGAAAAAGTGCATCCTGAATACCAAGTAAATGAAAGTTACTGTTGACTATGATCTCTGTCTTTTACATCTTGACCTTGAACACGGGGTTAGTTTAATATTCTCCACATTACTTACCTTGAAACAGTAATGGGAAGACAGTGTTGAAGGCTAGCGGTATTTTTATTTCACTTAGGCTTGGGGAGCAGTTTGAAAATTGCCAAGGGTGATGGTGCGATATAGATAGAAGTTTAAGACAGAGATGACAGCTCGTTTTGTCTTTACTGAGTGGGCAGTTACAATGTTTCCTGCATATTCACTACTTATATTGGGAATAAAAATTCCTAACAGATCTTTGGAATGTTAGGTTGTGATAATTTGTATTTTAAGGGATCAGATGGAAATGTAAGCAACTTCTGTTCAGAGTCATGAAAATCTAATTCATTTTATTAAAAACCTAACAGAAACCTTATGTTGAGGTTTTAAATGCTTTGTCTTTATCTCCATTAAAATTATTGTGGTCTTGTATTTCTGATTGCATTCTCCTAATCCTCACATGTCTGTGTTAATATTCAAGGCACCTATAAGGCACAAGTCCTCGTGACCTATGCTGTAGTTATGATGATGCATAAAATAAATCATGGCAATGACTGAGGCCGTCTCAAGCACTTAGTAACTCGGGCAATTGCCTCTTGAAACATGACTGAGCTGAAGAAAGGTTCATTAGTTATTTCCCTGGAGTACTTGGATGTTGTAACCCTCTTCATGGACTTCTGTTAGGAAGTTAAGACCCGGTCGCTTGTTCACACATCTCATTTTCTCTCTCCTTTCCTCATCCCTTCTCTGGCAGCTGATGAATTCCAGAGCATGTCTTTCCTTTCCTCATGGGGAAGAAGAGACATGCTTCCTTACTCCGCAAAGTTCAGGTCAAACAGCACATGACCAACTGAATGGGAAGGAAGAGCCCAGCAAGAGTAAAGTAAACAGGTTTAGGAAGTCAGTACTTGAAGGTCTGATGAGATAGGGTGACTTTGTGAGACATAAAACTATAAAAATCATTTCCTGAGTCACCAGAAAGAAATTGGTTAGATGAGATCTTACACATATGCAGAAAAAGAGCATCTGCTAATGACCATGAAATTCACGTTTTGTTGTGTAAATTGCTGGGAGCACTGATAACCTGTATAAAGGTATGCCAGCCAGGCGGGAATCAAAGTTGGAAATGGAGGAAGGAAGGTCCAAAGCAGAGATAGAAGAGCTGCAGTATATCCTGTATCTGTGTCATTAGAGGAGTTAATGTTGTCCGGTGATAGGATGTGGCGTGAGGAAGAGAAAGGCATCAAGCAAAGATATATATCAGTGAATGGTATCAGGAGAAGACAAATGTCAGTGGACATTTGCATCCCAAAGGGGAGCCGTTGCTCCTGGCTGAAACATCTGATACAGGAAGGTGGCTAGTGGCACGGCACCATTGCCCCACATGATGACATCGCCCTGCAACGGGGCTGCTGTTACAGAAACATAGAATGGTTGAGGTTGGAAAGGACCTCTAGAGATCATTTAGTCCAAGCCCCCCGTCCGCTCAGACTGTTAGAGAGGTCCCACACATTAGCCATCTCTTCCTATAGCTAATATCATGCAAGGGAGATGGCTCAGGAAGCTGACATGGATGCTGCTCCTCATAGTGAATTAAAGGGGTGGGGAAGGAGCTTTTTGCAGGTGCAAGAGTTGCTGAAGAGTTAGAAAATGGCAGCAGTGAAGCACAGCCAGAGCCTGAGGCCTGAGGAATATATAGATGCTTTCTGGATGGGACTGGCAAGTGGAAAGATCAGGTGTGAGGGGATCCTTCTGGAGAGGGTTGACTTTCACGGAGCGGAGGGGAGGCCCTCTTGGGGACAGGGTGTGCATTAGTTCCTCATAGCATTGGGGCCCCAGGAGATGTTCAGCAGCCTGGCTCAGGGCTGAGTCAAGGGATCAGATGTCCTTGTTTTGGGGGCGGCAACTTCCATCAGGAGGGTGAGGTGGATGGCTGGAGGCAGTAACAGCTTTGGCTGCCCGGCACCATGTGCTGCAGCATGTCTTGCAGAGGCTCCTCACCCATCAGAAAGCATTTTCCCCTGTGCAGAGTGCTTTTGGATGGATATTCCCATGTAAAAATTACATTTTGGGTACTTTTGTCAACTTTTTTTAGAAGGCTAAGTAAAATCTGACACTTGCCGCATTGTGCTGTGTGTTCCTCACCAAGGGGACAGTCTGTGCAGAGGAGGACACATAGATACACATATGAGTGTTTACTCAAGATGCCTTGCATCTCATTGCAGATACCATGTGATTTTAGTGGTTGCCATAGTAACTATCCATTTTACATTCCATAACTTGAATAAATGTTGAGATTGCCCTTGATATAACTAACTTACCTTCTTCCTAAAGTTGTAGCAATTGTATTATCTAAAGATAGCAGTGAGGAAATTCCCAACATTCATACCAAAGTACATTTTCACAGAATAGACTTCGTTAAGGAACAGATATATTATTCTATTTGGAAAAAAAAATAAGTAATGTAATTTCAGATTACTTTATAAAATAGGAGAAATGTAAAATGTTACTTTATCAGGGGGGTGGCTGGCATTATTGTATATTATTCTGCCATCTTTATTGTTTGAGACAATTCTGATTTCCATCAAAACATGCAAATATAATTAAAATATATAATTTTATACATGCCATCTTTACAAAGGCAAGCAAGAAAATAGTTTTCCTCTTTTCTTCACTGTAGTCTTGAAAGGAAATTTCTTTCTTGGTAACGTAGCTTGTACTTTCAAATGAGGCATTGCTGATAACAGCTGGTTAATTGTTGACCCATGTTTTTTTTTTTTTTTTTCCCCCAAATGTGGACAAGGAATTTGTACCAAGAACAATAACAACAAAAAAGATCCTATAATTTTCTCCTGTGCATGTAACATGTTGGAGAAAAGCATCCTGTATAGAAGCAGCCTGATTTTTCCCATTTCTGTGATGAACTATTTGTTGAAATCAGTGAGCATTTTATCCGACATGAGAAATGCAGAATTAAATCTGCTATTAGATGAAAGGAGCGAGCTCTATTTTTCCATCCACCCTTTTCTTCATTTCTTTTTGGCAGGCTGTTTGCATGCTCTACACTGTGCTCTCTCCTTAGGATACATTACCAAGTCTGCCAGTGATTAGTGGCTCATCTATTTTTGAGTGATTTAGATGCATGAATTAATTAGGAAGAAAAGAACCATTAGAAAGGATCAGTAAAAAGGCCGGTCTTTTCAGGCTATTTTGGAAGGAGTGAAAACCATCACCTAAATGAAGAAAATTATATTTGCAGTGAATCATGCTTTTATCAAAAGAAATCACAACATTATATGTAACTTAGTTGGGGAAAAAAAATTAAAAAAACACAGGATATAAACTCTAGCTTATGACTTTTACTGTTTAGCTAGGGGTTAAATAAATTGGTTTAATTTTGTATATTTGCTTTGGGTCTTTATTTCATGCTTTCTGTTATAAGCTCCCATTAAATATCAGTGCATTTGTGGTATTTTGATTCCAGAGTTCTTGAGAATGAGCTCCAGTTTTATATAGTATTCTCATTTTTAGAACTTATCTTAAGCCTTTTGTGAGGCTAGAACTAGATATGAGACTTTGCTGAGTGCTCAGTCTTGAAAAATCTGCTGCTTCCTTCTGCAAGCATAGATACTTGAAAAAGAAACATGTTTTACAATTATAAATGTAGCTAGCAGAACATCAGTTAATAGACAAGTTTTAATCTTACAAGTTTGGAATCCTGGGTTATAATGTGGATCATGTATATCTGCTCCCATTTAATTTTTTTCTCTTCTAGAGTAATGGCATTGTCAGTGTGAGAGGTGTTGAGAATATAAGGCAAGAGACAGAAGTTTTGTGGTAGACAGTAATTGAATAAGGGATTATTATTATTATTATTATTTTAAATATATTTTACTTCATACCAAATGTAAATTAGAGTGAAAGGCAGAGGAAAAGATTAAGTATTATCAGTTGGACTTAAATTGTAGACATCTAGCGTTGCTAATTAGAGTTAGATAAGACTGATGGCTTCGTGTTATTTACTGCCATCTCTTCATTCTTTCAGGAGTCCTTATTTATCATAATGGCCATAATAAAGGTTGTAAAGGCTTTGCATGGATGTTCTTACCAAAGTGAATATTAGTGTATATTAATAAAACAGATATAGCAATATTAGTGAGTTACCTTCTGCAATGGTTTCCATTCTTGTAGGAAAGCCAGATGTGGGTTGCCTTAGACACCAAGTAAAAGCCTTTCTGAATGTTAATGAATTTGTTATCTAGTTCCTCTCGTATCCCAATAATTTTTAGAATTTCCTTCTTCTGATGTTAAGATTATTCTCAAGTAGAATTTCTGTATATCTAGTCAATCATCTTCAGATTTTTTTCCCTAATGCATATGGTAATAGTAGTGTGTTTTATCAGTGCTGGGATATCTGGATTAAGTTTACAGTCTTCCCAGGGTTCTTTCCCCTTCTGATGAAAGAATTAAGGCCTCTAGTTGGTATCACATTTCCGTCATGCTTTCACTGCAGCTGAGGCTTGATCCATTGCCCACTGGCATTGGAAAGATGTATTTTTTGGTAGCTATTGGTCTGAATTGCTACTTGACACATATATATATTTATGTGTATATACAAGGGAGATACCTGCCTTTGGTGCTTGAATTTTTATCCTACAAGAAATTTGACACACTGAGGGGGAAAAAAAGTTCCCATTATGATTAAAAATAATACAATTCACAAATTCCCTCAAGATAGTAATAAAAATTTAATTTTCCTGCCACCTACTCGGGAACTTGGGACCTCCAGGCTACAGCTCCAAGCCCGATGAGCTCCGGAGGGGCAAGGGGATCTGAAGCCCTGGCAGGCTGCAGTGGGCGGGATATGCAGATACCGTGGGGAGCCTGGCAGGCTGGTTGCTCTTCAAATTGACATATTCTGGCAGTGCTTCAGTTCTAGGGAATCCACTTTTTTTTTTTTTTCAGGAGAAAAAAGAAGTTGTACTGGAAAATTTCCAATCAGCTCAACATACTACCACATTAATTGCAAGGCGACTGGAAGAGCTCGCTGGCACCTCTCCCTTTTGTCCTGCAGTCACATTAATTTGTCCTAGTGCGCTGTGGAGCATTTGCAAATGCACATGCTCCAGGTCTGCAGTTTTTCTGTATTCTGATATTTCTGAAATAAGTTCTACCCTGCCAGCTACGGGAGAATGATATTAATACTGACCTTACGTCTTTTGCCTCTCCCTTGCATTCTCTTGCTCTTTATATTTTTTTCCTTAGCTGTTATATGGTGTTAGAGAGAAGGTCTCTTAGGTTGTCCTTGCCAAGGTGGTAGCACTCTGTCAGGCTGTCAAACTTATCTACTAATAGCTTTGAAGTGTGTGTGCTTAAAGAAAGGGAAAAACGAAATGCATAGCCTCCAATTGTCTGAGAAAGCCATTATTTATTACCTAGCAGAGAGTTGGAGGGTGTTAGGGTTGTGATATCATTACATGGTGGCTGTGACACCATTAATGTGCTTTTTGTGTTATTTTAGAAAGTATGCTCCTTCTCCAGTGTTACAGTTACTGCCTTTCATTAAACCCCAATGCATCAAAGTGCTTTCACCTTGAAGGGCAATATTCATTGCTAATCAAGGGCCAGTTTGGGATATAGAGAATTCAGGATCTATTTAGACATTTCTTGTCTCTAATTTGCTGTGTAATGCTCTGCAAGGCTCCTCTTCACTCCTCTTGTCTGTCTTGATTTACACTTTTTTTTTGTTTTGTTTTGTATATATATTTTTTTCTTTGTAAGTGATCAGCACTGCAGAAACCCGGTCTTGCTTGCAGTGGGACTACTACTTGAGCTTAAGCATACACAGGCAGTTGAGCTTTTTTATGCCCTGAGACATGACAGCAGCCTCTCTGCTCACATGAGGACTCACGCTTAGTCGTTCCCTATTCCCATGAGCAGTTTTTTACTTCTTAGTAATAGGGAAAGGAAAAGAATCCTACTCTCAGCAGTTTGGGGATTACAGGAAAAAATTGAGTTCCTTGATGTATGACTGTGTAGGGATATTAATCTTTTCCCTGATGCCTGTTGTCTATCATCTCTGTCTTAACAGCGCTATCCTTTTGACCCTCCTCCAAGGGTAGCTTGTTACGAACATTGTCTGTGCAGCAGAGGCTCAGGATGCAGATGATAACATCAACAATTTTTGTAAAAGTGCTTATTCTGCGCATTATTGTATGTGATACTGAAAATTGTTTCTGGCAACAAAGAGTTTTGATTCTCTTCCTGATGTGACTTTTGCTTGTTTTATCACCATCTGCAAGTTGATAAATACTGGTGGTGGGAGGAAGGTCTGCTAAGCACAACGTCGGCTCTTTGTTGTGCATCTCTGAGACGGGGAGCTCAGCAGGAAACAACAGGGAAGCATCCCTGTTTTGGTAGCATCCTTGGATTTTTTCCTTTTTTCTTTTCTTTCTTTTTTTCTTTTTGTTTTTTTTGATGGGGAGATAATTATTGAATCATTTAAAGTGTGTTATGGAATGATCAGATGTCCTTGAGAGACAAAACAAAAGTACCGTGTAAACTATTTTAATTTTTCTTCAGTGAATTTCCTTTTCTCCCAGTATGCTGTGGATTAGCACTTCTTTCCAAAAATCATAGAGTATAATGAAAAATTGGGAGAGTTCTTGGGATGAACTATATTTTATAGAAAAACAGAACAACATATCATTTTATGAGATTTTTTTTTTGTTTCTTAAGCTATTTCATATGAAAACCTGCTGCTTATGTTGATGCGGTCATACACAAAGTGTTTTTTTTCCCTTGAAATCTGGAAAAAGTGGTCATCATCAAATTCAATGTGAAATAGGCTGTCCCATTTAAAATGAAGTTTTGTGGTATGGCATTTTAAGTAGAATTAGAATAATAACTATTTTTTATGTTTGTTTTTCTAGAATAAAGAGAGGGCAACCATTTCATGAGAAAAGAAATGTTTACCAATATATTTGGTTGAACTGTGATTTTAAAATGCTTTTCTCCTGATGTAGCTGAAAGTGAATCAAGCCTATTAATGCTGAATTTGGTCTCTGTTGAAATTCTGTGAAATACAGCAGCATATTCCAAGATGGATTATCCACAGTAGAGATACTGTAGGCCATCCCCCACTTTAATTGTGATGAGTTCATTTCCATCTTCTTGTCAAGTAAAGAGGAATAGCCTGTAAGGACTAGGGCTATTTCTGTACATCTGTCTGTACTTTGGTACAGACTATTTTAAATCTAATTTTGCACTATCCACAATAACAAATTCTGGTGAAGAACATAATGAAGTGTAAGCAGGCAGTCATCTCTGGCCTTTGATAGATGCTGTCTGAAAGAGAGGCTTACAAGAGAAGCTGTTAATAGACTCTTTTTTTCCCCTTTCTTTGATTGATGTGGTATAAATATGTTTGTGTTTTATAGCTTGGACTAGTCTCATTGTATACTATTAGGGCTGGAAAATGTCCCACATTATAAGAATCCATTTTCAGTTGCTTATAAGAGTTGTCACATCTTATCTGCTCATTTTGAAAGGTGTCTGCCTCAGCCTATTTAATTCCTTAATGAAAAATGCAGCCAACATGATTCAGTGACTGCTAAGAGTAAGGTTAGAGGTAAATACTGTTTTGATATGTTAAAAAAAAACCCTGGCAGCAGTTTCACTGAAAATCTCTTACACCATTATACTTCTGAAGTGGGACCTGAAATCCCTTTGGGGAAGAGCCTTTGTTTTTCTGCCATCTTCATAAATATCCTCCTAAATCTTCCCCAAGTTAGAGGCCAAAAATGCAGTTTGTACATGCTTTGCAAAGAGTTTTCAGAGCTTTGCAGGTTAATATTTGAAGATTCACTAAGTGCTGAGCATGCTTCAGCTTGAGCTGAGAAAGGTTTTTATTACAGCTGCAGCTCTTGGCTGTTAGGGCCAGGATCTTCCTGCAGGACGTAATGAGCCTGGACAGAGCTCTGAGCTAAAGCAGCTTTGATTTTTGCTGTCTCCAAGCCAGTTCTTAATGAGGAAGTTTGGGGATCTCTGCATCACTCTGGACACAGGAGCTTTCAGCAGAAGGTAAAGCAGGATTCCAACAGACAAGAACGTTTTTTCTCAGTTTTGACCTAGTCCCAGAGCAAATGCTCACCATGTGTTGAAGAAGGCAGAGTTGTGGTAAAGGAACAGGATGTAGTAAAAAATCTTGTCTTATTCAAAGGAGATATATTAAGGAACAACAGTCAGTGTTTCCCAATTTTCAGGCTTGATCTTTCATCCTGTTCTTTGAACAGGCAATATGTTTCATTAAATGAAGGGATTGATTGTAACATCCAAGCAGAAATGTACTTGTCCAGAAAAAGAGATTTCTGAAATGAAGATCTTGCTATTTTGTGGCCTTTTCTCCTGGTCTGTCACCTGTGGAATATCTTCCCTGTTCCTTAAACGTCTGTGTTTCCGAACTCCCTTTCAGCCTCCACTCCTCTGTTGCACAGAATGACAAAGTCACATAATCATTGAGATTTAAAGTGACCTCTGGCGATCATCTAGTCTGACCTCAAGCGAGGTCACCTAGAACGTGTGGCATGAGGTTTCTTCCAAGCGAGTTTTGATTATCTCCAGAGAAGGAGACTCCACAACCTCTCTGGGCAGCCTGTTCCAGGGCTCTGTCACCCTCACAGCCAAGTTCTTCCTCATATCTGATGCCCCTTTCACAGAAGGATTCCCCTGCGCACCTGGGATTTGCATGCGGGGAAGTTCCCGGGATTCTTCTGAGGGTGGAATCCTCCTCAGAGCCCAAGCAGCCCTGGGAATTCTCCGAGTCTGGCTTTGCCTCTGACACTCAAGGGCATGTCCTGGCATCAGCATCAAAGGACATGGAGGCAGAAGTGATCAGCATTATCTGATTGTGTCAAGTCAGTTTTTCCAAATTACGCTGTGAAAATGAAATGTTCTTGCCCCCTCTAGCTCTTACTGGAGGCAATTTCTTTACCATTTAATGTGATTTTGGAGGAGATAGTCTGTGTAAAGCTTGCTTCGTTTTGTGTTGCCTGAGGAAGATGCACTTTGCTCAGTGGTTGTTTGGTAGCAGGAAAAGGTGCATGCGTAAACACCCTTATTCAGGTTGGCTCTGAGCTGCAGGTCTGCTCCTTACTCACTGAAGTCAAGGGTATAGTAGTCCCTCTGACTCTGCACTTTGCCTGACTAGGTTTGGGTCTGTCCTCTTTAAAAAAAAAAAGCATAGGTAGAGATACTGAACGAGACTTCTGACATTGGGAAGTATATGCTTTGAGTTGCTAAGCCATGAGGTTTCAACATAACAGACGGCTTAGGAATGGGTAGAATTAATGAACATTTGCCCAGTGTCCTGTCTCATGGAGGAGTGGTAGGAAAATGGGAGGTTGTCCCTGAAAGAAAACCTTTATTTTCAATGAAGTGGTTTATGATGATATTGTGTCCATTGCAGATCATACTGTTTTTAACGTTGCTAGAATGGGGCTGCAAAAAGCTATTAGAAGGTAAAGAAGATTTCAAAGCTGTTTCTAGTGGTGGATGTTTCCAGTAAGAAGAAAGGAAGCAGCACATTCTGGATGTTGGTTTCTGTTTTATTTAAAAGACCAAATTTAGGCATTCTAGAGCCTTGGGTGTTACGAATACATATTACTTTGGCAAGAACTTTGATTCCTCCGTGTCAGTCCCAGATAACCCAGAAATCACATTTCCCGTAATGAAGCTGGCACCCCAGGGCTATTTTCAACACTATCATATGTACTTCTGTTTGCTCTTGCTCCAGCAGTAATTCAGAGGGTCATATTCCTACTTATGCAAAGTGTAACCCGCACAAGTTAAGGCCCGCTAAGCAAGAAGTTGCAGTCGTTTCATTCCAGTAAGTACATAAATATTTATACTGCGCCAGGCTTCCTTTCATGCCGAAAAGAAAGGTAGTATGTGTCTGCTGTTAAAATATATTACCCTGGAGATAAAATGGCTTAAGCCAATAGCAGAAAAATAGACAAGAGTACCGGAATTGATTGTGATATCGGTCAAAAGATCTGCCAAGTCCAGAGGGCCTTACTGTTTATTTGAAACTCCTACTGGTAAGGTAACAGAGAGGTTGACATCAAGAGATGATTAATTAAAAGCTGTAATAAGAATGAAATGCAATGGTTAATATAGATGCAGCACTGCATGGACGTTATTAGCTAACTTTCCTAGCACATGTGCAACACAGAAGAAAACAGAGCTATTGAAGAGACAACTGGGACGGAGTCCAGACAAGTGACTTTCTCGAGGTTTCATAGATGATGATTACTCGCCAGGGCATCTCTAGAGCTCTTCACCCCGCTGCCTTTCCTCCCAGCCAGGCTTCCTCTGCAAGCCCAAGTCCAAACGTATCCTAAGAGTCATTTCCCACCTTGTGCACTGGAGTGGATGGATCAGTGTCAGATAGGCAGCTCCAAGGGCTCGCCGCTGAGGTGCCAGTGTCACCAGAGCTAAAATTATGCTGCTGATGATGATCTGCAGCACACGCTGTCCCTGCAGCCTTTCTGCCCCAAATTCACCTGCCCATCTATGAGATGAGGGAGTTGCTAATGTTGCACTGGCCTGTTCTGGATGGTTGGTGCTGGTTGTTTATGGACAGGTTGCCTAGTGCTTTGGGTGAGAAAGCTTTAAATTAATTGGCAACAGGGTGAAAATGTGTCTTAAGTCAGTTTGTTGACTTTTAGGAACTCTTCTTAGCTAGGGTGCTGCCTTGTGCATAAAGATTTATTGTTGTCGTGAGGGAGCTCCTAGTCCCGTTCTGCTCTGCAAGTGGCTTCAGATGGAGCAGACTGAGAGCAGCCCAGTTTTCTTCCAGCAAGAATTAATTATTTCTGAGGCCATTCAAGATTCCAATAAATGAAGCATGCCTTTATGTCGTTTCAGAATAATAGCTGTAGCCTTGGAATCAGAACTCGGAAAAAAAGGGGAGATACACAGGACTTTCCTTTGTGCTTTGCTTTGTTCGGGTTAATTGTTGTTTCTTGTAATATGATTCAGGGGTCAAACTGAGCACACAATATTGTCATGCATAACCAGGATTTTAATGAGATAATAATTCTTTGCATGCAACAAAATATTTTAAACAGAAAATAGCCAAATAAAGATATTCTTGATCCTCCCCCTTCTTTTTTTGAACAATTATTTAA
Organism: Rhynchotus rufescens; assembly: GCA_032273925.1. Classification (NCBI taxonomy): domain Eukaryota; kingdom Metazoa; phylum Chordata; class Aves; order Tinamiformes; family Tinamidae; genus Rhynchotus; species Rhynchotus rufescens. Next base: position 228 of record JAVCKT010096916.1, on the reverse strand, counting down.
GGAATGATAATCCAAATTCAAACTGGTTGTGCTTGGGTTTTGCACAATTTTTCTCCTTCTTGACAAAATTGGTTATTTTTAGTCTCCTCTAAATTGATAAAACAGGCAAGGACAAAATCAGAACCTTATGAAAAATCCCCCATTGGAGCTCTATACGTGGTTGGTTTGCATATAGTTATCCCTAAGGTTTTTGGAAATGTCTCTTCTTGGCGAGATGTGAAAGTGGGG
>JAVCKT010096914.1:0-12364 GCA_032273925.1 Rhynchotus rufescens | reverse complement strand
AGAGTAAAAGCTGAAAAATGTAGATATTATCCTTGCTGCATTATTTTTATGCTGAGCGTTTTTTAATTCTCTCTGTCAGGGCATGGAGAGGCAGCAGTTAGGGACTGTGCATGAGGTTGTGGTGCCAAGGACTTTCTTCCAAGGCCTGGAGACGCGTTGATCTGAGTGGTGTCTTCATAGAGCGCTGTGTCCTTTCTGGTGGCTTTTGGCTTCTCATTATTCTTGCCCATGAACAGCAGGGGAAGGAAAGAAACTGATGCCAAGGCAAGAGCCAAAGCCAAATTTGAGTCATTTAGGAAAACATCTGAACGGCTCTGCAGGGGAGTCACCTTAAGTGAACTGCAAAGTTTAAAGCCCAGGTATTTCCCTAAAGCTCTAGAGCCCTGGAATTTGATTAGTGAGTGTGCGTGCTCATAAAGTCTTATTTAAATGTTGCTTTGTGCAAATCCCAGATCTGATTTGCCTTGGAGCCTGATGGAAGTGCCAGGAACTGCTTCCTGAAGCATCTTGTCTTACTGCAGCTTTGCTTCTCCTGTGGGGGCTAAACTTTAAATTCTCATAACCCAGAAAGTGTTTGAACTCTTTAGATCTTTAATGTCACTGGAAATGGAATTTTTTAATCTGTTTTTTTAAGCAATATGGGTGCCCTCTGGTGGCCACGTCTCTGCCTCCTGCCTCCCCTTTGTACCAAATACCTGAAAATCTGAGCTCACCTTGCCTGCTGTTGGCTGACCTCCAGGAGCTCTGTGGAAAGCAACACCTTTCCAGGCAGGCAAGTTATCTGGGAGTGGAGCATGGGAATAACTTCCTGGCCGAGAAGAAGTGTCAAGTGTGTGATTAATAGACCACAAATACCATCTGATTTGGAGCAACTCTGGCCTTGGAAGGAGAGTGCCTGTGAAGGGATCAAGTGTGGCCCCTTGGGGATCGAGGCCTCTCCTGCTGTCTCCCTCCCCAGGAAGCTCAGCTGACTCTCAGCCTTGCTGCCGAGAGCTCTCTGCTATTTTTGGGTGTCTAGCCCACAGGTTCGTCTGTTTCTAGACCAGCTTTCAGGGGAATTAAGAAATCTAAAGGCATCTCGTTCCCCTCAACACTTTCTGTAAGATAATTGAAGGTTTTGCATTTTTGCTGATATCCAAAGCAGCAAGAACTTCACAATACCTAAAGTCTTTGGTCAGGGACTTAGTTTCTTGAGGCAGGACTGCTTTTTTTCTTCCCCACGTTTTGCTCCAAGTTCCTGACAGGGTAACTATTTTACATAATGCCAGTCCTCAGTTGGCACTGCTTTCCCTTAGTGTTTTAGACTTGCTCTCTCTCGTGTTCTCCTGTCCTCGAGGGAAATGAAGATGAATTGAATAAGCACAGGCAGGCACACGATCCTTGGGAAATGCTCCGGCACGGAAGCTCCTGCTTTGCCCAGTGCACACAAGGAGCTTCACCAGTTTTATTGCCTTGCAGGGCTGAGCCTGCAAGTTTGCAAAGCAAAAGATGACACAGGAATGATGAATGTTGTAAAATGTCTTTGCCTAATGGCTTGTTGGATAACAGAGGATGTTTGGTTGAGGGAACAGATACTGAAGAGAATTCATGTGCTGTCTCTGTCAGCTAACTGGGGTCTGGTGCTTGGTCTCAAAACCTTTTGACAGTGCTTAAACTATAGGTGCATGCTAGTAAAAATGGATGGAAAACTGTTTTGGATTGATAAAACCCTTAATAGAGAGGCTTGATCTTTGTGTCCTTACAGAGAAAATCATTCTTCTCAAGGAACTCAGTTGAGCAAAGGAGGACTTAAATTCATAATTCACACTGACCTATTTTCTTTAGTTGATATTTGATGTTTATAGCACACCCAGTAAGCTAATAGCATTTTAGCCAGAGGTGGTGATTGCCGAAGGTGAAACAAGATATAAGGTGGACTATAACTTCCTGGAACCTAATGTTTTTCTTATCTAATAGCCTAGCTTGAAGAGGTCCTTGCCTTTTGATGGAGGAGCTCGCTGGATCTTGATTTTTAGGAACTGTTTGGGGCAGAATATGTTAGAGAAACGGCTTAAATGCACCACAACATGGAAAACTACCTTTTCTTTTCTTTCTTTCTTTGCCTTTGTCTCAGTGAATGCTAGTGCCTGCTTTCAGCTGCTGCTTTGTGGTGGTGTTCCTTAGAGATCTCTAACTTGTTCTTCTGGTTGCAGTTTGACCTATGATCAGTTTGCCTCCTGGCCTGCTCTTTGTTAGTCCGTAAAGAGCAAGCTCCGATTCTCCAACTTGCCCTACTAAATATTTAATTTGTTCCTTGGGTAGGATTCGGAGCGGGGAAAAAAATACTAAAAGACCTGAAAAAAGATACTAAAAATGTATGTGACAGGCTGCGTTATATACTTGTGGTCTTTGGTGGCAGTTCCAAGATGCTCCCCTTGGTGTTTGGCCATGGTGGGTTGGGTTTGGTGACTTGTGTTCAGCTTAGCAAACCAGACCCATCTCAGAAGCTTTATTGATGAATCCCAAGGGACCTAGTGACTTTATCCTTCAAGTCCTTAATAAAAAAGGCAGCTTAAGGCCAGGAACTTGTTGGAGCTTGGGAGAAGCTCAGCCACTCGATGATCAAATGCCTGTGTTTTGAAGCATATTATTTCCTAGTTTTTTAATCCATTGAATATGTCGTGTTGATTTCCTTTTTATGGCTATAGTTTATTAATCACAATGTCACTTTATAGTAGCAAGCGAAATAGCATATGGGAATTTATGTTCATTACACCAGTGCTATTGCCATTATCAGCAACACGAGTAATCTCATCAAGAAGTGGCATCAATTTAGCTTGACAAGACTCATTTTCTGCAAGCTCTTGTTGACTGTCACCCAATTCTTTACTCTCTTTTAATTAAAAAGCCTAGATCTTGTTTGCTTAGTCTGATGCTAGTCTTGGACCATGTAACAGGTCTAAGATGATACTGATTGCTCTCAGATAATAATAACTCTGAGGTAAGACAGAATATCAACAAATATTCAATTATGAATGATTTTTTCCATACAATCTCAGATAGTTTTTATTAAAACTGAACCTCAGGCTTTCAGAGTATTCCAGAGTTGCAGGACATAAAATTCCCATCTCTAGTGTTGCTGTGGAACACAAACCTTGGCTACAGTGCAAGTAGAGAGCCTCTGTGCTGCCTCTTGAGAAAACCAGGCTATAGCTGTAGAAAGCTTTAAGCTTCCAAATGAGCCCTTAATATGTTTGGGAGCAACTTTCAATGTCATAGGTAACTACAACATCATCCTTCAGTATTTTAAATTTGATTGTTTTTATTTGTGTCCCGTGTCCATTTTTCACACTGCTTTGCTCTGAATTTCCTTGGAATCCCTCCAGTTTTCCCCTCCCGTTTCCCTGCACGGCAGCTGCAGCTGCGCTGGTGCTGCTTGGATGCAGACAGAGCTGCAGCTTCCCCGCGCTCGCCCTGTGTGCAGATGGAAGCAGCATCTCCTGGCCTAAGAAACGACCAGGGATGGGGACTGGTAGGTGACAAGGGCATTAGTCACATCAGCAGGATGCCTCCGACATGTGTCATTGGGCTCCGTGGCCTCCACGAAGCAGTTACCTCCTGACCAGCTCGCTAAGATCTCTGCCGCGTGCTCTGTTATCCCGTCTAATCCGCAGTAGCTTGGAAGCCGGACCCAAAGCCTTGCAGGTCCATAGCTTTCCGAGCTATCCCCTTCCAGAAGGCTGCAGTAGATGCTCACGTCCTGGCCAGGGTGCCTGCACCCTCGTGCTGCTGCGCAGGGTGGCAGGGAGCACAAGTGCCCTCGCCGGTGCTGCTGCCAGGGCCGCCTCGCTGGCGTCGCAGCCTGTCTGCGCAGGCAGCTGTCCTGCTATTCTTAGAAATTTGCTAGCCATGGAGGTGGCAGCAATGGAAGAAACCCTCCCAGGCTGTTGATTTCAGCTCTTCCCTGTCCTTAACGTGAAAATGTTTGCACATGTGCGTGTACACACGTGCTGCTGCTTCCCTTATGTCCACAAGCACCTCTGTTTCTTGTGTTAAGGGCCTAATTTGGCAGCAATTTTAAATCAGATTCTCTTTTTCTTTCCTGTTTTTTCATTTTGCCCCTCCTCAACTACTCTGAATTTTATGCTCTCGCCGGGGTGTGTCCCTTTGCCACAGCAGCACGTGCTATTTGCCATGCACAGTAACACAGAGGTGCTGCTGGGAGCATCACAGCATCTTCCGTCGTGGGCTCCTGAGCTCTGCACATACTCTATCTCTTGGGAAAATATTTTTTCTTAGTTAAAAATACTAAAAGGGTGTCTGAAGCAGATCAGAATTGCTGTCAAGTCATTGACTTTGTCAATTGTCACAAGTCATTGTCCCTGAATTTAAGCTTTCTGTTACAGTGAGCTCTTGGTGACGACTCGGAGCGCAGTTTTCAACCACGTTGGAGTTTTCTGCAGCAGGAAGTTTTAGGTTTTGCCTCGTATCGCTGTAGAAATGACTTGTGTTTATCCCTCTGCTGCGATGAAGCCACAGTAAGTGGGTTCCTAGTTGTGAATGGGAGGTTCTTTCCGCTGCCAAGTCCAAGCGAGTTGTTCTGCTGAGGCTGAGAAGAGGTTGGAAAAATACCCAAATCCCAGGAAGCTGGGGGCTGGAAGAGTAAGTGATGCATGAGGATGTGGGAGCAGGGAAAGGAGGACTATGAGCCAAAGAAAACATGTAGGTGTTCCTGCATTTAGACCAGTGTCCCATCTACCAGGGAGAAGAGTGGCTTGGCTAAGGACACCTTGTCTAGGAGTGTCATGAAAATCAGGAGGTCACGCTTGACTTTTGGTGACGCTAGAGTTGTTTTTTCAAAAGCTCATGGTCAAATCTTAGCAAATATCTGCCACAAGCTGCAGAGCTGGGTGCCATCTTAATTAAGATGGGAAGTTGCCTAATAGGATGTAAGATAAGGCACAGATGAGTCGCATGCCATGAGACTGTGCTTAAAAAAAACAGCTCCAGATGTTCTGTGTCATCTTTTGTGACCCGCCTTAGGTTGTGGCTAAGATTCAGAGCTATTTCTTAAACTAATTGTTCCTGCTCGTCTCTGGAATCTGTCTTAATTTGTGGGCTGCTGTTAGTGTTTGTCACAAATCAGTTCTGTTAATTTAAGTCAAGTACTGAGCTCTGTGAAGGATGATGGCCTGAAAAAATGGGCTGTGGATCCTCATCGGTTTTGGACTGTGTCTAATTCACCTAATTAAATTAATTGCTGTATGTGCTTGAGCTGGGGGTGAGACAGAAGAGAACTCCTGCTGCAAATACCCCCCTGTCTCTGGAGACTGCTTGTTTTTATGGATACTAAATTCTACCAGACCCTTTTTCTTGGAATTTGAAGCAGCTTTTAAGTACCACTCGGATCTCCAGAACACTTGCAGTGGAGACCTATCCCAGCAATACAGCAGGACAGGTATTTCAGGAGCCCAGAGCTGCTTCCAGCTCCTTTTTGAAACCTGCATTGCCAGGCTCCGTTCCGTGGCTCCAGGCAAGTATCCCAGCAGCAAATCTCCCTGCTACAGATACTCCGACCTTTTTTGGACAGCATGGCTGGGTTGTGTAGATAAGCAATCAATTCTGAGTCGTGTCTCGGTGACCTTCCCCTAAGGGATTCTTAGAGATGCTCAAGACTGATCTCCTGCCTACACAGGGCCTTTCCTTGTCAGCATTAGTCTCATCGTCTCGGCTGGCAGCAGCTTGCTGGTGTTTTTGGCTGCTGTTGTAGTTCAGTTCAGCGTCAGGAGCTCGTGCCAGTGCTGTCTAAAGGGAAGGACCTTTCCCCATAAGGGGCGGCTGCCTGTTGGACTTTATTTTTGCATGAAAAAGCTTTGCTTTTGAAAAGCAAAATTCATAAATCAAGAGTATTTCATTGTGATTCATTCTCCACGCAGGAGATGGTTCTGGATAATCTTGTTCCTTCCTTCCTGTCAGTGCACGGAAAGATTTGGGTTCCTCCAACCCCATCCTGGACTGCAGTTGTGAGTGAATTATCGGCTGCTGGGGAGGAATGACCTGTATTCTTATTTTGGTAGCAATTAAATATAACCAAAGGAATCCCAGCCCTCATTTTTCTTGGAATATGACGCGCCAGGATTGCTGCGGGACTTGCATTGCAGGGAAGACTAACACGCATTCTTCTGTATTAGCCTTATACACAGGGGCTCTGTTTTATAGCTGCCTGCTGCAATGAAATATGAATATCCTTTTGCTTAAAGCTTGCTTCAAAATCTTGTTTGTTTTTTTTCTCTTCCCTAATGCAATCTTTTATGAAGAGAGTAACATAGTTATAAATAGTTGTGCGCCCAGCTACTGAGAATACCAAAATATGAAATGTAATCAGAAGACTCATGGCAACTGTGCACTCCCCAAATGTCTGCTGCAATTAGCCCCCAAAATTCACCAGGAATGCAAAATAATCTAAATTTCAGACAGGCTGGTTTGCCAGACCTTTGAAATTCTCCTTTTAAAGTGCTCAGTTTCTTCAAGCCATTACTGCTGACATGCTAAGGATGTTATATCTGTGAAGAGGGAGGAGAAGGGCCCCTTTGCCCTTCCCAGAGTGACGTTTGTAGCTTGAGGATGAACAAATCCTGCAGGCTGCCAAGTGAGGAATAAAGCTGAGCCTGTCACCTGTTGGAGACGCAGAGTAAATCAGCTGGGCTGGGGGGGTTGCTCTTCTGTCCAAATCCTGCCTGCCGTGACAGCAAAGCCCATTTCCTCCAGCATCATATTTTTACTGGGAGATGTTAGGGTTTAAAACATAAAAACAGAGGAGAACACACAATATTCCTCGATCTCTGTTGGTTTTGCTTTGCAGGCCTTCGCACTGAACCGTAGCACTCGCCACCTTCATGGAGAGCCTCACGTGGCTCTTTATATAGATTAACTTTACCAGCCCTATAGCCAGAGCTGCTGAGTCTCCTAACCTGCTGTTTTCTTGCTGGTTGCAGGGCCTATGCCGAGGACTCGTCTGTAAAGCACAGCCCAAGGGCAGAAGCGAGTGAGAAGGTGAAGCCCGAGGAAGAGGAGAGCGGGAGGAAGGCTGTAGCCTCCGGCGATGAGGAGGCTCAGCCGGAAGGCAAGAAGAAGAAGCGCTCGGGCTTCAGGGACCGCAAGGTAGGAATCCCTGCCCTGCTGCACGGCAGCAATGGCCCTGCAGCAAAAAGGAGAATATTTGCACACGACTGCATGTGAGCTGTGTGTTCTGTATAGTTCCCTGTGAATATCTGCACAGGATTTCATGTGAGCTACATGGCTGGCTTTGGCCTTGCCTTCTCTTTGCAGTTTTGGGAACTTACTTACTTAGGTTCCTCCTGTGGAAGGAAAGGTGGTAGGAAAAGTGTTTTTAATTGTATTTCTCTGTCTTAATTCCATGTCAAATAGTTGTTAGAATGCAACTTTCCTCCCTCATCCCCATTCTGGTAGACTGTGTTTCTCGCTAAGCCTCTGTCTGCTTAATTTTTGTATCAGACAAATCTTCCGAGGAGGAAAGCTTGAGTAATGGTTTGTATTGTCAGCTCGTGACTCACCTTCAGTGCTGCAGAATCCCGGGAGCTTTGAGCTCTTCGGAATTATCTGACTAGTTTGGTACTTGAGGTAACCACTGTTATTACAAGATGTACGATCTTCTCTGAAGAGACCTTGTAGTTGAGTTGACAGATGGCACTTTAAAAAGAAGACTTGTCTGGATGTTGGTTTTATTGGCCTGTTTTAGTATCTTTGTGGTGCCAATGAGGAGAGTGGAAGTCTGTATTCCTCACAATTCCTGTTTTGTTTGATTTGCTTTTGATAATTTCATTAAGTCTGTATCCTAGAGGCAGCATCTCATTAGGTGTTAAATTGTGGATGGTTGTATATAGGGTTTTAATAGCTTTGTATAAAACCTAAGGAGGAGAGTCATTTGAAGTTGCTGAATCATGTTCTGATCTGGGTTAATTAGATGACTTTGCCCAAATTTCGAGTGTCTTGTGGTATTTAATGCCACAAACTTTTCCTGCTGTGGTGCTCTGATGTCAGTTCAGTGAACTGAAAGCTCCTAGATCGAGATGCTCACGGTTGTTCAGGGACTCTGCAGTTTTCTTTTCCATTTCTTTTCCATTAATCTCCTTGGCAGTGACAGCATCAGCAACACCTCCAGTCTTGCTGGTACTGCCCAAGAAAAGCAAAGTGTTCCTTCAACCTCAGCAGGCGGAGGCAGGTTGCCACGAGCAAAAGCACAATGCACCTTCATACACATGTCTAAGCTTTTTATTTTAAAAAAACATTTGTAGGCAGCTTCCTTTTAGTCTAGCTTAGCTGCTTGCTCCTGCCTAGAGAAGCCAGGAAACACTTGGTTGCAAGGGAGATCTTCTGCCTTGGGCGCTCAGAGTCGCTTTCCTTCCTTTACCCTCCTTGAAGCCGCTGCTGTTCTGGCCTCGCTTAACGCAGCCCGGGACCAGGAGCGGCTCCGGTGCCGGCCTCGGAGTTGTCCTTGAGCAGCTCCCTCCCGGACTTGGTGCTGGATCACCCCGTTCCCCTGGGAGTCACAGGAGGAGGTTTGTGCAAATGCCACGCGCTGTGACGCAGCGGAAGGCCCTTCCCTCAGGTGTGTTGGCCTCCTCAGCCACGTAAGCAGCCAAGGAATTCCCCGCACTCCAACATGATCCCTAACTCCCCTATCCACCTCCTTGCAATTCCAGGCAAAGCGCTTGGTGGGGGCAGGTTCCTCGAGGAAAACTGCCTTCACTTAAGCTGAGTTCTGCTGCTTGTTTGTTATCTCTGTGTTGGTTTTAAGGCATCTCCTGATGAGTGGTGGGTAATAAATAGGGCCTCTCGCTGTTATTGCAGGGAGTGACTCAGTGGAAAGGAAGCTGCAGAGAAATCGTTCAGGGCTGGTGCTGCTGGCACCAGCTCCGGCTGGTTCCAGGGCATGTGCCCTGTCAGGTACATGATATATAGGTCCCGCCTGCATAGGGGAAATGGTTGGAGTGCTTTTGTAGCTTGAAGGTTAATAATTGGCAGCGTGTGCTGCGCTCAGGCTGCTGTGTCAATTAATTTACCAAGAGAACTCGGGCTGCCTTAATGAGACCTATTTGTGAGGGTCGTTAGGTCCTGGCAGGTACCCTGTCTTGCAAGTGCTAATTGTGCCCGGGCTTCATTGCTGTGCGTTGTGGTAGGGAACTAAATGATAAGGAATGCAAATCTATCCACCCCGTTAGCGTGCCCAGCGTGTGCCGTGAAGCCAACGAGCTGCAGGGCCCCTTCTGCTGCTGCAAGGGGATCGAGAGGGTAGTTCAGGGTAGTTCAGGTAGTTCATTTCCTGCATGGGATTTTGTTCTACTGTAACCTGAGGCTTAGCAAGGCCGTGACTGTCTCAGCTGGTAGCTTCAGGCATGTAGAGCAATAGGGATTACTTGCTGGTCTGTCTTCTACAGTGCACGCTGGCATTAATACCTGTCCAAAGTAGCTTTATTTCCCCTTTTGGTTGAATCATATCTTTCTAGGAGACTCGGATTACACAGAGCTGCAGCTGGGTGAGGAATTTGCCTGGTCTCCCCTGCACAAAGGGCTGGTGCTTATTGCGGGGGAAGCAGCTGTGTGGACACCTGCTTTTTCCCACCAAAGGGAAGCAAGAGCCTCTTCATGCCTGCCTGGCAAAAGGCCTGTGTACCCATAGGGTGAGATCAGGGCACCCACATTCACAGCCTCTTTCCTGCTCAGCAGCCAGATCGCTTCTCGGGCAGCACCTGGCCCTTCTACCTGCATGAGCTCAGGGAGTTTATTTCCTTCTCATGGGCTTGCTAGGCTGGCTTAGCTCTGTGCCCAAGGGGCGCAAATGTTCTGACAAATTAAGATGGTCATTAGAAGTGATTTGTTTCCTGCCCTGTGGCTCGAAGCAGGAGGCAATTCGGTTCACCTGCCATGCTCCAAAATCTCCCCTTTGTGAAGACTTTTTCCTACCTGTATTAGAGGAAGGGAAACCTGAAGCTGCTCCTTGGCTTCCTGCAAAATCCTGGACTGAGGTTAAGGTGGAGAAGCTGCTCAAGGTGGAGGATGAGGCTGAGGTGGGACTTGTTGGATCTACAGGTGCCTCAGCAGCCTCCTGCCTGCTCCTCTCCCAGCACAATGTTGTATTTCTTCCTTAAAGTGGCTCCTGGCCAGCACCGCTGAAGGTTTGCAGGACATTATGGGCTATTGAACCTCATCTGTGATCATGTAGGAATAAAAGTTAATGAGGGAAGGCTTCTGCTCTAATATTCAGTGACGTGTGGGGCTAATTCTGCACCTTTTTCCCCTGTTCTTTGTGGCTTTACATGGATTTTTGTTTTTTAAAGCTTTGGGCTCTGTCCTGAGCCGCAGCTGTCTGTTTTGGGGGAAATAGTTGGAGGTACAAAATAATCTCTGCTGGCAGAGTCAGCACATGGCAGATTGGTGCAAAGAGGAGGCCTGAGCAGAAAACACTGGCAGAATTCTGCCAAAATGTGGTAGAAAAGAGGAAAAAGTGATATTGGATGGGCCGAGTGACCAGCTGGGGCTTTCAGTAATTTTTTCTTCCAAGTTCAGCTCAAAAATTAACTTCTTTCCCAACTGGCCAAGATAATTCCCTTCTAAATCACTTAATGATGACCCAGAACCTTCAACACTGTGAATTTCGTTCAGGAATGTTGTGATGCTTTAGACTGATACCCCTTGATACTGCTAGATCCCAATACCCCTTTTAGGCTTCATATTTAAAAGGGTCTCTAGGATTTTTGATCTTTTTTCCCCCCCTCCCTTTTTTATTTTATTTTTTTTTTGCTATCATGAGTCGTGTGTGTGTCCTGATCCCATGCCATCAGGAGCCAAGACTTCCAGTTTTGCAGGATAAGTGGGACTCCTGATGCTTCCAGCATTGCTCCTTGTGAGTATTTTGCTGCTGTTTCCCATGTTACAACCACATTGTACGTGAAAAGTCTTCGCAGGGGCTACAGCTGCCAAGTTAGATGTTAGGGGAGAGAAACTTCCTCTCTAACACAGGTTCCATTTTACCTGCAGGTGATGGAATACGAGAACAGGATCAGAGCCTACTCCACGCCAGACAAAATCTTCCGGTACTTCGCGACGCTGAAGGTGATAAACGAGCACGGCGAGTCGGAGGTTTTCATGACGCCGCAGGATTTTGTGCGATCCATCACCCCCAATGAAAAACAGCCCGAACGTAAGCGAGGCCCTGGGGAGCGACTGCAGCCAGAGGGAAGGCAGGGCTGCCTTTTTTGGCTCTTACAAGCAAGTTGTTGTGCTGAGCATAAAATGAGGGGCTTGCGGTGCTGCTGGAGGTGGGTTTTGTCCTCAGCGTGTGCTTTGCAGCGCCGGGGCGAGGTGGAAATGGAGGGGTTGTTGTTAGGTGACTCGCAGCAGCCAAATAGTGGCTGTAATTCCTATCCCTGCATGTCTCACCTCTGTGGCTGCTGCCATCAGCCAGATCTCACCCCAGAGATTTGGGGTGAGATGGGGTAGTTTTGGTACCGCTGGCTGATGTGCGGGTTTTACGTGTGTGCTGCTTGGGAGCAGGTTCTTCCTTAGGGTGAGATGAGGGGAAATGGGCTTTTGGAGTCTCAGCCCACAAGAATGAAACATTTTTTTTTTGGTCAGAATTCCTCTTTTCAAGTGTTGAAGAACCACCTCAGCCCCCAGTTGTTACCTTTTTGAAGAGTGTTTTTTGTATGAAGATTGAAACTGTTTTGATGTTCTGTTTGACAGCTGCTAAATAAATACTGTGTACGCTTGTGCTGGAAGAACAACAACATGAAACACATACAGGAGGAAGGAAAAACAGTCCTGTTGTCCAAAACAATATGTGCTAAAACATGCCTGTGAATCAAAATGAAGTTTTTGATCAAATCCTGAAAATAGCTCTTTTCTCATGTAACTTACCTGTTTTCATCTCCAGTGCTGGAATATTTTGAGCAACAAACAGAAGATAATGATGCTGAAATAGTTTGTTTGCTTTTTTTACCTTAAATATCTGAAGCACCTTGAGTTAGCATTTGAAAAGCAGTAGCGCCTGCTGGAGTCTGAATCTTCCTATGCAAGTTTCTTTTTATCTGTGCCCTTAAATATGTCCTTAACTGTCACACATATGCTAGCTTCTTTCTCAGTGCAATATAAGTGCCTGGCGCACTCAATGCATAGATAATATGTGGTGAAGGGGAAAGCAAATGTGTATTTTGGAGATAAGTGAAAATGAAGAGCGTGTCAGTGTTATAAACCACTAACTTTTTATTGCAACTATTATTTTTCTGGCTAAGGGAGCCCCTGAAATGGCCCTGAGAAGCCAGCGGGGCCACATGTTACTGGTGCAAATTTGCTTCAGGCCAATGTG
>JAVCKT010096913.1:0-12368 GCA_032273925.1 Rhynchotus rufescens | reverse complement strand
AGGAAGGAAGGAAGGAAGGAAGGAAGGAAGGAAGGAAGGAAGGAAGGAAGGAAGGAAGGAAGGAAGGAAGGAAAAACCCTCTTTCATGCAAAGAACTTGACTAATATTAAAAAAAAATCCTTCCATGACAATTATCGCTATGAGTGGGATTCCCTCTTGAGTAACCACATCAAATAGTTGCAAAAAGCCCAGACCTTCTACAGGGAAGACTCTCCTTTAAGCAGTGATCTCTGCAAGTGGGTAACAAACCAAAACAATTTTCTTTTTGTCAGTGGCAGTTTGCACCCGATTTGTACAAATAATAATAAAAGAACATGCACAGTTCAGGGTAACTGGGGGAACTGGGCTCCACAAGTGTATGGTTCTCCCCCACCTGACTTGAAGGATCAAGGAAAAAGGGACTCTTTGGCAGGACAGCAACCTTGCACAGAAGCTACCCAGCACCAGCACTAACAGAGGAGTGATAACACTGAGGCCATTTAAACTTTTTTCTATGATGATGATTTTTGGAAAAATCTAAGACTCCAAATGCGTTATAAAGTCTGATAACTGCCATAATTTTTAATCGTGTACTAATGAAAAGTGAAGAACTGGTATAAGTTGAAAAAATCACCTACTGGTGTTCACCCCTTCCTCCTCCAACCCTTTTACTCGCACCCTGCAGCACCTGTCTTTGAAGCCTTGGCCTGTGTGAAATATTCCAGAGTGCAAAGCACAATGACTTCATCCTAGCTATAAACACAAGGAAGAGACATATCCATAGCAAATGGTCATGTCAGTGCCATGACATGGGTCCCCATCCCCAGGAGAGGCGAGTGATGGCCCAGCAGCAGACTTCAGACAACACTTATGCACAATCTGAAGCTTCTTAGTCTTATTGCTGACCACAGAGATGAAGTCCTATCTATAGCAGCAGCAGAGGAAATTCCTCAATAAGTTCCCCTTGTTTCACTTATATGCCCTTGTACTGGTAGGAGTGTAGGTGTCACTCCCACCTGAATCAGACCCCCACGGTGACCACCTTGAAGCTCCTGCAGCGTCCTGTCTAGTATGAATGGGCTTGGCAGAGTCACTGTGGCCTCAGCTGCTACCAAGTACCCTCTCCAGAAGCTCTCAAAACCTGTGACCCTATGTCACTGATATTACCACATCTCATAATCCACATGGAAGAAGCCTACAGCCTTGGTCCCTCTCTGTGGCTACGGAAGAGCAGTGATGATGTACAAGTAGTGATGATGCCAAGCCCTGCAACAGGAGCTAATTTCTTTGGTTTCAGTTTGATAGACTGCTGAGTTAATGACCAACTCCTGCCCACAACTCCACATCTCACCCTTGCAGGAGCCCTGTGCTGACCTGTTTGTGAGCCCCATGCCCACTCCACACTGCACACTTTTGATAGGCAGCAGAACGTGTCGGGAAGCAGATGAGGACAAAGATCCTTCCCTGGAAATTCCCAGCATCTGGACTTCTGTTACCACCAATAAACACAGCTGTTTGCTCCTGGGATGCCTATTTATAGTAACTTTTCAAAGGAGGACAAGCCATTTTGGATGGCAGATATGCGCACTCTCCAGCTCTCTGGCTGCACACTGCAGGAGGCAGCAAAACTGATGCAACGTTCCTTATCCTTAAAAAATAGAATAAGTAAAAGCAACACTCAGCAACAAAGATTCAGATGGTACAAAACCCATCCAAAAACATCAGCAGTACAGAAACTGGAAGGTGAAAAAGACTTGTGGCTCTCCATATGCTCTCTGTTCCTCTGGCAGGACAAAGGGAGGAAGACCCAAACCTTTCCTTTCAACTTCCTTGTTTTTCAGGTTTAGGATGAGTGGGAGATGTCCATTCAGCTCCACTTGTTGAGCTGCTGTTCATTAATAAGCACAAAATAGGCTCCTCCTGATTGAAGACTATTGGTACAGATGTTGAACTCTCTACAGACTCGTTACTTTAAGTATGCAAAATTATTTTTAAAAGCACGGACTCAGGTGCTGGCCCCATCTTGTAAATATGCACTCAGATACAAGCACGCCTGACTGCATATAAAAGGAAATCCTGTGTTTATCAGATAGACAGATACAACCCAAGTTAAGAAAAAATAAACTTCCCTTTCTGCAGTACAGATCAAAAGTACTGTACTTTCATTCTAGAAGGCAATGCACAGATTTTTACTTACGGTATAATTGGTGCCGATTTTACACTGCTGCATGACTGCTTGACTGCGTGTATAAATTACCAAATGCTTTCCACTATGACCTAACACTGTGAATACCTTCAAAGCAGAATAAACAACAACAACAACAAAACACCTTATGGTTGTCAGTTGTTACTTTTATTATATGTTACAACATATGACTATGTTGTAAGGGTCTTTTTATTATTTCTTCTATGAAAGAAACGTGCAGAAGAGTGAGATGAAAACTGCTCGCTGGGATGTCCTGGCCTGAACAGGAGGTCTCGCATGGCTGATGCCCTGGCCTCCAGAAGCTGCAATGCCATTGCTCAACACGTGCATCCATGCCCACTATGGGCTGACACTGCAGCACGGTTTACCAAACTGCATGTGGATCCACCAAGCACGCAAAAAACACCAGGAGCTTTGGTCAAACAACTATAAACTCAGGGAAATATATCCATCCATCTATCTATCCATCCATCCATCCATCCATCCTCATATGTATATATACTAATACATATATGTACTATTCACAGATAAATAAACTCTTTCAAAACAAAATCATATTTCTGTTTCCAAAATATTTTACAAGATTAATATAACTAATCAGTCATCATTATCACCTGAAATAACAATGTATTGATTTGATTACAAAGTATATAATACAGTGAATGTGGGACAATCTACAGTAAAAGCATTTCAAAACATGTAAGAAGTTAGGCAAAATAAAAGTTTGGCCTATTACGAACTGTCTCAGAATGAAATTAGAAACAAAAAAGTAAATTCATAAAATCTTTCTACAGTAGCTCATAGCAGAGGTTTTTATCGGAATTAGTCTGAAAATAATCTGCAAGTAAACATGTTCACTAATATTTACAGAGGCTGCAATTTAGTAAAGTAAATATGATGGTGCTTGTATCTGGCTGACTTCCGTGGCTGCCTGGAAGGCAGTGAACACGCAGCACGTCTAGCAGCAGTGCCCTTCTCTTTCTGGTTAGGACTTTGCATCTTTACCCTCAGCACACCCATGTCTGCCCAGTCAAAATCTGCAGTCTCTCTTTCTCTCTCCCCTGCACCCTGCCCTAAATCCACATCAATGATAAATCAACTGCAGTGATTAATAAACCTTTGTCCAGGAGGAGAAAGACTCTAACAGCTTAATGAGCTGGTAATACATATTTAAATCAATAGTGTTCAGAAGATGTGTCTATTCTAGTCCTTCCTCTAAAAATAATTGAGACTGCAGGAGAACTGATGATTAACATTTTGATAGCAATCTAGTCAGTCTTCTGCTAAAATACTGTTTTCTTTAACTAAAACTAGCATTTGCTATCTCATGCAAGCAAGCCACTTAAAATTGGCAAGCAGAAATTCATATTGTTTAGATCAGATTTTTTAAAAAGGAGGGAAAATAAAGTTCATGTTAACTTGACTGAATAATCTTGTGCCTGTTGCTGTATTACTGGAAAGACTTTCTAATCATAGCCTACAAAGCAGCCTCTTCCCATAATTTTGCATACAGAAAGGCACTCGCTAACTATATACAGCATTAATTTCCTTTGTCTTGTAAATCATATTCCAGCTGACAGCCAGCAAGAGGGACAAATCATCACTAACACAAATCACTAAGGTATCTCTGACAGGAGATGCAGCTGCATGTCACGGACAGGACGCCTTTGTCCCATCATCTCCATGAGCGCACAGGGAATCCTGCGGCATCCCTCCTATGTTATGGTATTACCATGGCAAAAGAAAACAGCCCCATCTCTCTCCCTCTCTCTTTTTTTTTTTTTTTTTTTTTAAATTAACGAAGCTCGCAGTCCTCTGGAATCTGCTAAACTTTCTCCCCTCCAAAACAGGACAGGATCAAGATCTCCTCGAGGAGTAACGTTTCCATCAGGGCACATAGTCTTCATCAACACTCGCCACTTGGTAAATCCAGCAGAATCAGAACCACTGTGTGGAAAACCCAAACTGCCCCGATGTAGTGAACAAGCAAATTTCAGAAAGGGCCAACTTATGCCTCAAAAGTGCTGGAAAGCCACAGGGAGACAAGTTGATCGTGCTCCATGGCACTGCTTAGCCCACAGCTCGCCTATGGAGCTAGACAGCCAAGTCAAGCCCAGCATCACACGTACAGCTGGACTCCAGGCACAGTCCTGTGAGTAGCTCAGGGCAGGATTTTTCCTCCAGATCATTTCCCAGATGGATCAGTTCCTCCATCTGGTTCAGCTGCACCATGCAGAGGAGAGAAAACAGCTGGGGAAGAGGCAAAGGCCACGCCAGCCTGCTGGTGAAGCCACCAAACATTGTGCATCACCCACATGAAAACAGGACCTCAGCTGACAGTTAAGCACACCATATATTCCTTGGAATGGGTGGAATTACACTAGAAAGAGCATGCCCTTCATTCCAGATGTTTCACATTTTTCTCCCTGCTTTTAAAAACAAAACGCCTTTCTTTCTGATACCAAATGCAATATTCCCTCCTTTTGTCCTTCCTCTGCACTGAGACGTCTCGTGTACATTTTCAAATTAATGTTTGTTCTTTTTAACTGAATAAAAAGGATCAAATTACATGCAAGGAAAATTAAATTATCAGGCACACACAGTGTGTTTTTTTTTTTACAAAGCTACTCAAACAAAATTTGAAGGTTCTTCATCAATCCTCTATTAGCACAAAGCAAAACTTCCCACAAAGAGGAGGCAATGAGCTTAGCATTGCTGCTGAGGAACACGACGACGGAGCCATGCAAGTCAAGCCAGCACATTAGAAATGGTGACGGGGAGCAGTGGGGTCGGGATAACTTGGTGGCTCCCTGCTGGCCCCACTTTTCCCAACGTTGCTTCCCAGCTACTGCCATGCAGCTGCCGTAAGACCTGGGGCAAGGCTAAGGTCACGGAACTTTCTCAAATCCCCTAGTTTATCTTTGTCCGGACTCATCTTGGGTCCTTCCAATGACAGCTTGCCCCAGACTGGGAAAACCTGTTGCAAAACATCAGATCTTCACAAGATCGCGTTGGAAGCGCACGCCAAAATTCAGCCCCGCGCATAATGAGTGACTGCTGGGAAGCCAAAACCAAGGGCACCTTGGACAGTTTTGGATTCAGGAGTCCCTGAAAACTGAGTGAAGTCGGGGGAGCAGAGGTCATCAATTACAGTGCTATGGTGCTTAGAGGTATTACTTAGAATAAACTATCCAAGTCTAAAAGTGGCCTTTTGGAACGTAACGAGCAATAATCTATGGCTTCAGGAGGAAGTGATTTACCAGATACTGATTTTAAAAGTAGGTTATTTAAGTGCAAGAAAGAAAAAGGCTTTTTTTTTTCTGAACCTTTAACCATGCTTCTTTACAGAGAAAGTTTGAAATGATGAACAAAATAGTGATAATAGAGAGGAGATTCTAAATACAACAGCATAAAACTTGAGAATCAACCAGACACACTTTCCCAGCTGAAACAGTAATTGGGTTTTTAACATAAAACTAAAAGTCAGTTTATTAAATAAGTAATTACAAAAGACCTTCCTAGAGTGCATAATCTCCCCCTAGAGTGCATAATCTTCCTCCAACATAACTAAAATACTATAGTTTACGCTTGCGGACTGAATGGGCACCGCTTGGTCTAGAAGAGCTCCTGCTGCACGCAGAGCATCTCCCCGTGCCCTGGGAGCACAGATGCAGCTGCAGGCAGCAGCGCTATCGTGTCCGACCCGTCGAGCACCGGGTCAGCCGTCCAGGAGCCGGCCCGAGCTGATAAGATGGGGCGCGAGGAGCAATGCGAGGGGTCACAGCATTGGCGAGGTGCTCGCCGCCCGGGACACAGCAGCAGCCACCAGCCAGGTAAAACGACCCCTCTCCATTTGTAAAACATAACAGGCATAAGGAGGACACGTGAAAATCATTGTACTTCTTAAAAAAATATGAATTATGAATTTATCTCACTCATCCCCCCGGCCTTCCCCCTCTCCTGTGACCACATCTTTAATTGTTGGGATTTGAAATACTCCTCATTATAATTTTTACAGTACCCTTTAGCAGGCTTGTTAACTTCATGAACTGAAATACATTTTTTAGCTTTCTGCAAGACAGTAAAAAAAACCCTCAAGATCAAACACTTAGATACACAGAATATTAGTCCTATTTATATGACATTATGACAAACTTCAAAGATTGGCCAACAAAACTATGGTACCAGATGAAAAATAAATCAGAGATAAAAAGCAAAATGAACTCAAGTCTATTGCCTATGCACACCATGCACTGCCGAGCAGAACGGCGCTTCCCTCTATGCAAATCTGGCAATTAAAAAGCCAAGGGCAAGATTCTCTTCTGTCCAAGACAAAGCCTGTGTCCGGATCAACCCTCTGATGCTCAGTATGGAAATAAATGCATATGGACACAGGGCTCCATTTGTTTCCTCTGGTAAAACCCAGTGTTTAATCTTCACACAGCCGAAAGTCTCTTCAACAAGGAAACGCAGCAGTGGAAAACGACTCCAAAAAAACATACAGACAGCGTGGGGAGAGACAGGGATCTCATAAAAAGTAATGATTCGGTGCCTCTTGGAGAGAATTTTTATAAGCAGAACACCTGAAAAGACCAGACAACACATTAAGGCTATTCCCTTTGCTTGCAAAAATTCAGTGAAAGCGAGGGTAGTCAATAACCTTTCTCCTGGGCAGTGAAATCAGCTCTGCAAATCCAGTTCCTGGAGGAAGCTTCAGGGAAGCACGAGGGCAGGCAGCCCATCGCTCACTTCATTCACACCATCATCTTCCTCATCTGCCCATCTTACTCCCTGCTGATACCTCCAGCACCTTCTGGGGACGCCCCACGTGCGGATCTGTCGCTGCAGTTATGCCCTCTCTTCAGGGAAAGCCGCAAGACACGTTTCGTTTTTATAGGTTGTTGCTTTCTCATGCAAATGTTATTCTCGGATTGCATTTAAAGGAAGCTGGCAATAAGCCTTGCACCTGGAGTGGAAGATGACTGGTTTGCAAAGAAACTGCCCAAGAATTCATGTATTTAGTTGTGTATTCAGTCCTGAGAACTACTGAAAAAAAAAAAAATCCCTAAGTGATAAACTCTAATAATTGTAAAACAAAACAACCAAAAAAAAAAAAAAAAAAAAAAAAAAAAAAAAAAAAAAAAAAAAAAGACCCGCTACTGCACAAAAGAGACTGAGAAGTAGAGAAGATCGATGACACGGGAACCCCCGACGCTCGGCAGAAGCGTGGATCAAAGTCGAGCGATGGCGCCGGCTCGGAAAGCGCCCGGCAAAGCCAGAAATGGCAATGACAAAGAAGCTTTCAAAAAAGATCAGGTGATGGAACAAAGCAGGGAAGATGACCCTGAAAGGGTGCCGGGAAGTAAACAAAACAAGACCGGCTGCTGAGAGGAAAACTCGGCCTTAGGAGGCCTCGAGGACAGTCACGAGTACCGACGGTCGCCGACGGGGAAGACGGAACGCGGCAGGGAAGACGACCCCAAAAGGGTGCCGGGCTTTTGCCGACGGATGGGAGGGTGGCAGAAAGAAGCGGACAGCAAGATAGATAACAATCATGTTCACTGTTAATGTAAAATAATAAAGAACAAAAATCAAGTATCTACTGCAGCAATAAGCTTACTAGGCACTGGGTTGGGGCGACAGTCAATAAGCAAGGTAAAGCCCCTAACCGTGACTACACGAGAAAGAGAATAGCGATCAAGTAAAAGATGCATGACCGACCGCCTAAAAATGTTACTAAGATCCAGATCCGGAATCACCGGGGAGCCCCCGTCACAGCGAGGATTCGGAGAACCTTCCCGACAACCGGGAGCTCTTACGCGGTGCGTCCACCCGTAAGCGAGGTCTCCAAAGTCGCCGCGAGAGGGTCCGGCTTCGACAAAGCCGAATTGGCAAAAACTGCCTTTTTCTGGGCTGGCGGAAACATCTGGTAGGTCCTGCTTTCCTTCGCATCCGGGACCGGGACCTGGCCAGAGCCCCGGCTTCGGATGGGAAAGCTCCCTTTGGGCTCAAGATGAGTGGCCTGAGAGACTAAAAGAAGCTACAGTTCAATGAGTCTACATGCAGGTGGTCAGCAGAAGCAATTTACAGATGGTTCTGTGTGGTTCTGCAAAAGCAGAGCTGTAAGTAAAGCCTGGCTTGGGCCGGTGGATCGGGGCGGGTAAGGTCAGCGGGCGAGATGCAGAACAAGACCGGCTACCGAGAAGAAAACGTGGCGTTATGAGGCCTAGACCATGATCACAAGCGTGAGGGGCCACCAATGGTGACAACCTAGAGACAAAGGGACGAAAGGCCCCGAGCCGCGTTCACGCCCTGACACGGTATCGGCCGGCACGATGACGACGACTCGGGCCCGATGACGATGACTCGGGCCGGGTGGGAAGACAAAGGATGCCTACAGCACTACTGTCACACAGGGCCAGATGTGTTCCCGAACGCTATGAACAAGGGTGACGTCAAGAGCTGAACAACGGAGCACAGCTACGACACACGCCGCAAACGCGGTTCAGAGCCTCCTGCCCTAGCAAACCCAGGCTTTCTCCTGTGCAACACCAGAGAGGCCACGCTCACGCACCGCTCATCCACATGATGCCTCCATACTAGAGAGGCTGACACCCCGCACACGACCGACGACCCGACCCGTCCCAACTCTCCACTTAACTTGGGCAGTGCTCCGGGACGCCGCGGCGCTTCGGGGCCCTGGCTCGAGGGACTGACGCATCTTCTTCCTCCGTCTCATTTTGGGTGCGCCGTTCGCCTCTGTCACCTGTCGGGACAGACCATAGGCAGACATCCTTATGAGAGTCAGCGTCTACCTCATCCACAAAAGCCAACTCGCCCTCACATTTATCATGCTTTCTGCTCACCTGCGCTCAGCCAACTCCTCCCTCTGGGATCAGGACTTAGATAACATTCAGGACATCTACAAAGAAAAACAACACCAAGTGACTCTTGTGCTAGACAGTGAGTAGTAGTCTGATAACTATAGATACACCAGCATACCCAGGTAACCTTGCCTCACCTCAAATCCTACGTCTGGAAACGCAGAGTCCACACGGCACCTGAAAGAGCAGGGGAAAAGGCAAAATCAACGATAGGCAGCCTGGCAAGATCCTACCGCACAACAACCACCGCACCACGCCCCCAACCATCGCCCTCCCCTGCTCTCAAGGCTCTCCTGTCCACACAGCTTCTCCTCTCAGGGACTCCCGGCACAATCTGCTAACAACAAAGAGAACGCACTGTGAGGAGAGGACAAAAAAAAAAAAAAAAAAGTCACACCCGCTTGCAACAATACCCCACTACAATACCAATCCCCCTGCCAAATTATACCATTGGGGGGGAGTTTACACAAGGGCACCGATCGCCGCTCTGGGTCATCGTGGTCACGCTACAAGGGCCGGGTCCCGCTGCACGCGGACAGCCACACAAGCACACATCATTGGACAGACAGAGAAAAAGCCTTATGCAAAAAAGACCTGGGAACACACAGAAGAGACTGAGGACTAGAGGAGCCCTACAGCAACATGACCCCGATGCTCGGCAAAAGCGCGGATCGAAGTCGAGCGACGGCGCCGGGGCGGAAAGGGGCCAGCAAGGCTGGAGATGGCGAGGAGAAAGAGGCCTTCGAGAAAGATCTAAAGATGGAACAACGCAGAACAAACAACCCCGAAAGGGTGCCGGGCTGTTGCCAATGGATGAGGCATTGGCAGAAATAATCAGACTGGGAGGGAGAAAAGGCTCATGTTTACTCTTAAAATGTAATAACAAAGAAATGAAGGGGTACCTCTAAAGAAACGATTGGCTTACAAGGCACTAAGGTTTAACTGCAAGCAACAAGCAAGGTAACACCCCTAACCATTGCTGTACAAAAGAGAAAACTGCAATCAAGAAAAAGACGCATGATCGACGGCCTAAATACATTACTAACGACCAGATGAACGGGCGCCGGGGAGCCCCCGTCACAGCGAGGATTCGGAGAACCTTCCCGACAACCGGGAGCTCTTACGCGGTGCGTCCACCCGTAAGCGAGGTCTCCAAAGTCGCCGCGAGAAGGGTCCGGCGTTTATAAAGCCGAATGGGCAAAACTGCCATTTTCTTGGTGAACGTTAACATCTGGTAGGTCCTGCTTTCCTTCGCATCCGGGACCGGGACCTGGCCAGAGCCCCGGCTTCGGATGGGAAAGGTCCCTGGGAGGTCAAAACCGGCCGCCCGAAAGCCTACAGAAGCTATGGCCGAACGCGCCTACGTGCAGGCGGTGAGCAAAGCAACACGCAGGGGAGCTCGGGGTAGGTCTACAAAAGCAGAGCCACCTTCTGCTGTAAAGTCAACCCGGACTCGGGCCTCTGGTTGAGGCCCGGGCGGATGACCTGAGAAGGCGCTTCACAAGACCAGCTACCATGTGGAAAGCGTGGCCCTAAAAGGCCCGAGGATGGGCACAAGCACCAAGGGCCACCAAAAGTGACGCTCGGAAGACAGAGCGACGGAACGCCTCCGAGCCAGGCTAGCGCCACAAGATAGGATCCACTGCCGCAACGATAACAACTTAGGCCGCGTGGGAAGACAAAGGAGGCCTACATCGCTCCGGGCGCACAATGGCGGACGGGCTCCCGAACCCCAAGAGCGAGGGCGACTTCACGTCCCGAACGACGGAGCGCAGCGACAACGCACGGCGCGGAGACGCGGACCGCAGGCGCTCGCCCTAGCGAACCCACGCTTTCTCCTGCATGGGACCCAAGAGGTCACCCACAGGCACCGCTCATCCAGAAGAGGCACCCAGACCAAACACACTTGCATCCAAACACACGCCCGACAACCCAACATTCCCATCACCCCACTTAACTTGGGCGGAGCTCGGGGACGCCACGGCGCTTCGGGACGCATCCTCGAGGGGCGGACGCATCTTCGGCCCCCATACGTCAGGCACCCGCTTCACCTCCGTGCCCTGGCAGGAGAGAGCGCAGGTAGACATCCTGGCAAGAGTGGGGGCCTACCTCACCCACAAAAGCCGACTTGCCCTCACATTGATCATTCTCCTTCTGCTCACCTGCGCTCTCCAGACCCTCGCTCTGGAATCAGGGCTGTGAGGACATTCAGGACATCTGCAAAGAAACAAAGAAATACCTAGTGACTCTGGCGCTAGGCAGGGAGAAGTAGTCAGAGAACTACTGGCAACCCAGCATAGTCAGGGAAGTCTGCCTCACCTCAAATCCTTCATCTGGAAACGCAAAGAGTCCACATGGCACCTGAAAGAGCGGGGAAAGGGCAAATGAACGAGACTCGGGCTGGCGACTCACCGCCGCGCAACAAGAAAAGACACACCCACCCACGCTCGTCTCCCTCACCTGCTCTCGAGGCTCTCCTGTCCACACATCTTCTCCTCTCGGGGACTCCCGGCACAATCTGCTAACAACAAAGAGAGCGCACCGTGAGGAGAGGACAAAAAGAGTCACACCCGCTTGCAACAATACCCCACTACAATACCAATCCCCCTGCCAAATTATACCATCGGGGGGAGTTTGCACAAGGGCACCGATCGCCGCTCTGGGTCATCGCGGTCACGCTACGAGGGCCGGGTCCCACAGCACGCAGACAGGCACACACACAAACATCATTGGACAGACAGAGAAAAAGCCTTATACAAAAAAGACCTGGGAACACGCAGAAGAGACTGAGGACTAGAGGAGCCCTACAGCAACGTGACCCCGATGCTCAGCCAAAGCGCGGATCGAAGTCCAGCGACGGCGCCGTGGCGGAAAGGGGCCAGCAAGGCTGGAGAAGGCTATGAGAAAGAGGCCTTCGAAAAAGATCTGATGATGGAACAAAGCAGGGAAGATGATCCCAAAAGGATGCCGGCCTTTTGCCGAGAGATGCGGAGGTGGCAAAAATTAACCGGACACTGAGGGAAAGAACAGTCATGTTTACTGTTAACATAAAATAATGGTACATCTAAGGAAACAATAAGCTTACTAGGCACTAAGGTTTAACTAGAGACAACAAGAATGGTAACACCCCTAACCATTACTGTACAAGAAAGAAGATAGGGATCGAGAAAAAAGATGCATGACCGACCGCCTAAAAACGTTACTAAGGTCCAGATCCGCCGTCGCCGGGGAGCCCCCGTCGCGGCGAGGATTCGGAGAACCTTCCCGACAACCGGGAGCTCTTACGCGGTGCGTCCACC
>JAVCKT010096912.1:0-12369 GCA_032273925.1 Rhynchotus rufescens | reverse complement strand
GTTCTGCAAATATTTGATAACACAAGTGAATACAAATCTTTTAAATGCAAAGCAGATATGTGACCCTGTAGCTACATCCATGGATATTTTCAAGTAGTAAACTGGCTTTTGGATGAGATCCTTAATATTTTACTAGCATAATATTAATATAATAAAAATGTTAATTGATATCAAGAGTAACTACTATAGGGTTTAAACTTTGCTCATTATTTAATCCTAAGAGTTTATAAACACAACGTTATTTGAGAAACATTATTTAAAGTAATGGTTGAGAGTTGACTCGTTTTAACTGTTAAAGCCTGTCTAATGAAAACAATCTTATGAGATGGTAAAATTATTTGGCCTATCAAAATCAAGTGCCACAAGAAAAGGCTTCAGCAATGAGCTTGGACCTATGTAATCAGTTTCCTTGCAGTAAAAATAACTGCTCTTGCCCAGTCTACTACAAAGCAGCAGACAGTACAACTGGCTTTACTTTGCACTAGCAGGAAGCAGTGTATCTAAGCAAAATAATTCTTTCAACAATGTTAATGTTTTGTACCTTCCAAAATTAGTCTTCAATATATCGTGATTTACCTGGAACAGTCACTACCCTAGATATTATAAATTTCACGTGTGCATTCAAAGCCTGAGATAAATCTCTTTGCCTAGATCCCTCGTTTCCCTTATGCAATTCCTACTGCTGGGGGCACAAGCCTGGCCAGAGCTGTACCATCCTCCCTCCAAACAAGTAAATGTTTCAGGATCAGATCAGTCTCAGCATCTGAGATGAGACTGGTTCAGAACAAGAAGTGGCAAAGTCATATAGGAAGACAGTTTCCTTGCTCTCAAGCTACCTCATGTAGCATAAATACGAAGGACTGTTTACTTACAAAGATCCAAAGGATCACGAATATATACTGTCTAATTGTCTTCTAGAAAATAGCATGAAGAATATACAGGAATTTACTAGACATGTTTGTATCAATAGAGAGCTACAGCAGGAATGGTCTTAGCTGGAAGCAGAGGCCAGATCCAGCACTTCACACTTCCATTTGAGAAGTGCAAAAGGCACTAGAACAGCAAGAGGCACAGATGAGTACCTTGTGAAAGCATTTTCTCCTTGCAAAAATAGTTGGGCTAATTCACTCCTGGGACTCGGTGGAGGCTTCTGAGCGCTCAAGCTGCCAGACTGCACAGCCTCCATGAACCTGTTACACCTCCATTTAGACCAGAACCCTCCTGTTATCCAGGCTGCAGTTGGCTAGCAGACCATGAGCTGCCGGGCAAAATTCCTCTTGCCTTCTATTAGAGTTTTGCACACATGAACACTGAAGGATTGGGTTCTTTGAAAATAGTAACAAAAGTCCAATCAGTCAGCTTATGGAGAGGGATTTCAAACTTTACCTAAGAATTTCTCCAACATGCATCCTCCATGCTGCATTTTTTTTTTTTTTCGGTAAGCTGGTTTAACAACAATATTAACAGAATAAAGATGCTAAGCAACATCAAGAATAACTACTACAGAGTTTAAACTTTGCTCATTATTTAATCCCAAGAGCTTATAAATACAAAGCTATTCAAGAAACCTGAAAAAAAACCCACAAAACAAAGCAAGCTGCACAAACAGCACTTACTGTTAACTTTAGTGTCATTTTGAATTTCTGCATTTCTCTGTAATTGTATCCTGCTGCAAACTGTCTTTTCATTTGCCAGGAGGCCCATTTTTATGCCTTCTTACTCCTGAATTGACTGCTATGGTGTCTTATTTGAGTTAGGACTGTCAAAGCTTAACTGGCTTCCAAGTTACAGTTTATAAAAATGACCAATAAATAACTTCTAAAAAATTCCTGCCCCAGAACAACTCTTTCTGTCCTTCATGCCGGCACGGGGGGATTCTGTCTCCTCAACTAAAGAAGAAACCCACAAATAATAACTTAGCAAGAACAAGGGGGTTGGGGGCAGTGCATGACCTGTTTAGGTCCTGTCCAGCAGACCTGTTTCAAGATGTTCTTCCCCTATTCCAAGGATTCTTTTGCAAGCTTTTTAAGAGGCCTTCAACCTCAACTCCTAACCTAAACCCAAGGATGACTATATTTATGTTCTTCTTCCTCTCACACCTAAGGCTCTGGGTAGTCACCTTTCTAGCCAAAGGGAAGAAAAAGTGGTCTCTCCTTAATTGCTGTAGATGCTCTCTACCCATGTTGAGACAAGCTGTTAAGTACTAATTAAATACCAAGTTCAAGATGAAAGAAAACGAAAACTGATCATCTGTTAAAATAAGTTATTCTCTAATTTAAATAGAGTTCCTCAGTAGTGCTCAGGAACGTATAATAACACCATGTAGAGGTAGGTGTAATGGGATGCAGTCACCTTAGAAACAGATGTTCAGCATGTAAAACAGGAAGGGTGCTTAAAAGGCAAATTCAAAGCCTTAAGCCTTGTGGGCGAAACTCTGGCTTGACTGAAGTTAATAACAAAAATACCGTGAACTTGGATGGAGCCAAAGTTTCATCACAACAGTCTTTCTATTTCTGTCTTATCTGTAGTCTTAGGAGAAGCGTGCAGAGCTGAGGAGCACATTACCTTGAGACAGAAATACCCTACTTAGAAGAGCTCTTCTCTCTTTCCTTATGTGCAGTAACTCCTTCAAGGAAAAAGAAGCACCTAGGGAATCATAAGAGAGTTTAGCTTTATTCTCTGGAGATCCTGACATCATTCCCACTTCCAAAGTATTTTTATTATGTAGATAAGTGATACTGTGTTTCTCAAGTATTATGGTAGGATGTTAAAGAATTTGACATGCAGAAAGAAAACAGTCTGATATATAAGTGTTATTTTAAAATGACATCAATATCAAAGATTCCTATCAAGATGACATGCAAAAATCTTTCCATATTCTGTTATTTCAATGAAAAAAACACCTGACATTGTTTGGCAGAACTGTTTCCAGTGAGACTCTGTTCCTACTATACACGTATCAGAAACAGAAGGTCCAAAGCATTGCTCCCTGTACCAGAGTCAAGATTTGTTCATTGTCCATGCATTTCTGCTCTGGGAATGTGGTTGTTCACATTTCTAGGATTTATCAACCCTTTTTGCTTTTATCTGGACAAATATTATAAAACGTAAGGCTCTACTTCTCACTGTCTTTTTCAGAGTGAGCAAAATCAGAACACAGAGCATTCTACCTGTCATTATTTGCAAAAGACAAAGACATTTCTGCAGATATTGAATCATAAATTACAGAGCCCAGTGCAAAATCTGAAGTAGTAAATCATAGTGTATGTTATTTATGCCTTTAATACAAGAAAAATAGATAATGAAATTATTTATTAGATAAGCCATGCAATTGGGAAAGGACTTCTGAGTGACTAGTTTGCAACAAACCTAAGACCAAGATTGTGAATGTTCTTTTCTAATTAAAGTTTGGAATTTTTATGCCATCATAGTCTTCTGAGACAACCTTTATGAAGGTCTTCCAAAGAGTTGGAAATAATTTACAAGCAGTAATAAGAGGTCAAATTCTATGCTGCACCTCTAAGAGGATTATCTTAAGTCCTTATAGCCAGCTGCAAGAATATGGTGATTTAAGACATGTCCTTGCATCCTCCTCATATATTCTCCCAGAATAACTTGAAAAGCCTGAGGAACTGTCCAAGAATCTGAGCGCCTCACATAAAATTTGAAGCATGGTGCATAGGCTAGCCCTACTGCACCATGTTAACCTAGGTTTCTCTCCAACTCCTGCACCCTCCCTGATAGAAAAAGGAGTATTTCGAACACAGCCCACAGAATACATTTGTTATGTGCATGCAAGATGCAAGAAACAGTTAAATGAAAGTCCTGTGCAATAAAATCACCTAGTCAGATACAGAAATGTCAGGAGGCCAATCCTTGCTGGAGATGAAAAAAAAAAAAAAAGACTCATTTTCTTTTTCATGGTGGAAACACTGGCCGGTTGATCTTAACCCTGGTGCTGAATATTTCAACTAGGCAAAACTTTGCAAGCTGCTCATTCCCACTGATCGACTGAAGAAACGGTACGGTCTGAATGCAAGCTGCTGTTTGGAAAAGTTGGGCAACCTCCAGGGTTTCAGAACATGTGCATGGAGAGGCAGCTGTCCTCACAAAGCGCAGCATCTCTGAACGTGCAGCTCCTCAGCTTGATTTGCACCTGACCACAAGGCCATGCTCTGTGCACACAACCACAGGGACCTGGCTCAGCTAACACAAGGACCCCAGGATGAGGCAGAGGGTGCAGACTGCGCTAGGACTAATGAACAGCACCACTGCCAGACAGGGCATGAGCTAAATAGCGTGACAAAAATAAATAAATAAATAAATAAATAAATAAAATCTTTTATCAGCTCTACCAGCGATTATTTACATTGCAAGGAGATTGATATGGCTTTGCATCACTGTTCAAAAACTGAAAATTTGGTTGCTCCCTTTAGAAGTAAAATAGTTTATAAGGCAATCAGTTCTTCTCAGGGTCCTGGTCTCACATGCAGTGACAGCATCTCTTTTCTTCCACAGATGTACTGAGAGACAGAATAAGAGGTACCAGGGAAAGATAAACAGAAAAACAGCAATACTCAAGGAAGCAGGTTCTACATGAACATCCCATGAAGGCTGGCTATTTCCTAAGCAGGTACCATGCTCTGCAGATAAATTTCTTAGATAAATTTCCTCAAAATAGAAGCATCCATTGCATTACTCAGAGCAATTGCCATTCACTCACATGAAAAGTCTTCAGCTTTACCTTCAAAACAAAGAGAGGATCAAAACTACAGCCTCAGAGGCTTCAGAGAGGACACTAAGCCAAAGGGGTATAGTTGCCTTTATGCAATTTCTCCATCCCTCATCTTATCCTAAAGCTCATGCAACATCGAATAAATGGCAGCTTCCAATTTATGGAAACTCAAACACCTCATTACATTAATGAGAGATTGGGGAAAGCAATTCCCCTTCAACACAGTCCTGACATTAGCCAGAATCTGGCTAAAACAGCTATTGAGCTGATTAGCAGCGCTGGTTTGACTGATGTACACGTAATTTCAAGAGGGACAACATCTGGGACCAAGGGTCTTTGCCCTTTTGAGCCTTTGTGTTTCAGTAGTACACAGATACACAGCACATATTATAGTAGATCATCACCAACTTTGCAGCCACATTCCATGTCTTTATGTTATGCAGTCAATTGCTTTTGTTAAACTGATTTGCACGTCAAATATATACCACACTGCACACTCCAAAACTGTTACAGAAATTGCCTGTAATGCAGAGCCTCTCAGTAAAGCAGATGTGATCCATAAACTTGATGCAAATTTGAGCGTAATTCTCAATACTCCTCAAATCTCGTTTTTTTTTTTAGTAAATTAATTTGTTCTCTTATTATTGATCTATATCAATATGGAGTGGGTTTTGCTTCCAGGAGCGATCCCTTATCAATTAAACACATTGATTACTGAGAGTAATCACATAAAAAAATAAAATACAGTTCCCCACTCAAAGTTGTTTCTAATGCTTAATAATAATCTCTCTCAAAACTACTAATGTGGACCTCAGTTTTACAAACATTTACACGTGTAACTTGCTTTACTAATAGGTTTTCATGATAGAGACCTCTGTGGTATGTTCTACTAACATGACAAAATTTGATGGTAAAATTTATATTAAAGGGTTATAAAAGCAAATGCTGGACACCAACAGTCCCTCAATTGCTATGGACTGTTCTATATACATGGCATACTCCTATGACATGTAATTAATGCTGCATACAAGAAACACTGAAAGCACCTAGTTAATCTTAAGAGGTGCCAAGTTAACACTATGCAAGTGAAATTGTTTAACAGACAAGCTATACGTTCCCTAAACATTTATAATTTCCTAAACATTTAGTAAAAAAATTGAAAAGTTTAGTAAAATGGTTTTAATTCAAACTTTTCACTTTGAGAGCAAACAATTTTAAACCTAAAATTTATGATTAATGAAGCTAAATATTTTAACAAGAAACAGTTTCCTGCTTAGCATAGACTAAAAATACATGCCGACTTAGAGAAAAGACATAAGGAATCCTTGTTTATTGTTTTTAACTCAATAAGAATCATCTCAAACAAGAAACTTCTGAAAGGCTCCATTTCTGATTCCATTTTTCTTGTCATTCATGTGATATTTTTGCAGTTGCTCAGTATTCATCAGCCATATCTTTCAGCTCTGTCTCATATGGGCAAGTTGAGCTATGTCATATTCATTCTCAGTTGCAAGCCCATCCAAATAATTAAAGTCCACTGGGACAATGGGTCCCCTTGCCAATGAGCAATGTCTCCTGGGACACCCACTGCAAGCTCTGAAATATTTCAGAAGGATTGGCTTTGGAGACAGCTATTCTCAGTGATAATGAATATTGAAAATATGGGGAAATGGTTTTAAATTTTGAATGTGAATTGTCATGTGGACATAAATCAGTAATGTAACTGGCTGGTGTATCACCATGCATAGACTCAGCATGTGGCAGGGGACTGCAGCTGACAGTTGAATGCCACAGGATTTTTAAAGCTACAAAATATTGCTTACCATTGTTTTCTTTCACCTGTAGGAGTGACCATGTTTTCCTTAACTTTTCTGTGCTAGCAAGAAAAACGGTTAGCACTCCCAATGAAACATATTAGAAAAGATGAACTAGGTCTCGAACACCATAAAGCTGGCTTAAAACAATGAAATAAGATGCAGATTTTTACTTGTATTCTAAGCTTCTGGATTTCTTTTTATTTGACCTGTGGATTGGCCTTAAAGTAGATATTGAAGTTTTTCCTTTTGGAACAAGACATCTAGAGACTACTCTGCATTTTCACCTGAAAACTTAACACATAATCACTCAACCTCAGGAACAACAACATGATCAATATCATCAAGCATTGCATTAGTTATAATAAATAGCACGGCCTTTGGAAAGCAAGAATCTGCCTTATGTGAATCTACTACAGCTGTCCTGAAAATGATTTTCCCCAGAAAAGACAACACTATTCAGCTTCTGGCTTCAAATTTCTGGATATTTTTGCACACCACCTAAAACATAACAAAAACACAGTTCTGGCTCAACTGCAAATATTGCCAAACAGCATTTCCACAGATTTCAAGCATTAGTATTTTTATCCTGATTCATATCCCCATTACATTTGCTATTACTGGGTAGCAAAGCGACAGCGTTCAATGGCATGTGAAAAACAGATCGTAAGGAGAACACTTGGGAACAGCTGGAAGCACTGGACCTTATATGTGTAGATTCCCATCTTTATAATGGCACACTGCTCATTCTTTTAATTAGATAAAATAAACTCTAAAGTATTTGGTAGGCTTTCAGGTATCTTGAAAGCCTACTAAAGTTCAGTAACAGGGATATTTTCATACTCAGACATTTACGTTTTCTGAGCAAAGTTCAGAAGTTTTTTTTTAATAAGTTTTTTTAATAAGTTATTAATATTGGTGACAGCACTTAAAATCTATATCCGGGTCAAGACCTACTGTGCTACAAGCTGTGTGAGTATTACATTGAGAGTCTGAGCAATAACACCATGTGGCTTGTTTGGCTATGGTTGAAATACTGATGAAGAAATACTAAAACAGGCAGTACATTTTTGAAGAAAGGGAGAGGAGCAGAGCCAGAGTTCTTTAGTCTTGTGCACACAGTCCTTACCCTTTCACCTGAACAACAAGGTGCCACTTGAAGGAAGTCATTGGAACAATTTGGGACTATTCACAGGTCAAGGTCTCATACCAATGTATATTCACAACTGTCAATCATAGACTGCAATCTACTACTTCACAGCTCTGGAACGACTAAAAACGACGTTAAATATTCTCTTTGTGCTATTCTTGCATGTAGAGCAACATGTGTCTGTATACAAAGTAGATACGTGCACGAAAGTGCAATGCCAGTGGGTCCCTTGAGCATCTAAAAGGAGAGAAATTCTGGTTTGTCCATAAGAACACATGCCAAGGATATTTGAGGGTCCCTGCTTTAGAGGAAAGATTCTAGCCTTAAACACAGAGTAGAAGTGTGTTGGCAATCTGCAAGAATTGGCAAAGACTGCAAAAATGGAAAGAACTGGCG
This sequence comes from Rhynchotus rufescens, assembly GCA_032273925.1. Taxonomy (NCBI): domain Eukaryota; kingdom Metazoa; phylum Chordata; class Aves; order Tinamiformes; family Tinamidae; genus Rhynchotus; species Rhynchotus rufescens. The sequence goes on along the minus strand of JAVCKT010096912.1, from coordinate 4,274 downwards.
CTGTCACACATGCATGATTTAAAACACTAATCACATAATGACAGACTGTGATATTGAGTCATTACAAAATAGACATAGTTAACACAAAGAAAAATGAATGTCTGGCAAAGGCGCTGGCTGTGCACGTTTCAGGTGGAAGCACCCAGCCAACTGCTGCCATAACTGGAATCGTCTGCTATACCTCTGAGCAAGACAGCTGAGAAATATAATATCTGTATTTCTCAAGTACAGAAAAGCTCCCAGAGACTACATTTAAAAATGAAAGAAAAAAAAAAAAACAGAAAAGCTTGTTGCCACTGATATTGGTAAGAACCAGAAACTTAACTACTTTTTACAAGTACAGCTATTCACTAAATGCAGCCGTTTACCTCTTGAACTTCAACCTTCTGCTTAACTGGACGCAGAGGTAGAACTCTTGGTTACTTACCTAGCTCTCATGAAAAAAGTGCTTGACCAATGCTGATGTCCATGGAACAAAAAGGTTACTATTGGGAACTATGGATTTTCTTTCTTCTTCTTTTTTTTTTTTTTTTTGATCCTCATATGTTAAAAATTCAACTAACATAATTTCTTATTGATAGAAAACTAAGATTTCACAAATATAGAGCTGTAATATCAACACAGCTGCATCAGATTATGATGCTGTAATTTGACAGCATCTGACACGTGTTTCTTCCCCTCGGCCTTTTCACATAAAAAAAAAAAAAATCAAATCAGTTGTTGCAATAGTCCCTACGGGAGAAATATGAATATTTGATTTAGACTGGAGAACAGTTAGTAACACAATTAGCTCCCCTGAAAATCAATAGTAAGAATTTCAAAAAATGAGAACTGCCAAATTGGATGAGGACACACACCTATCCTCTCTCTGAAGGTGGCTAGATGCTACAGGGAAAGGAGCTCTCAGCAAAAAGCTGGTTTGCCTCTCAGCCCGAAAGAGCCTAATTTGTATTCTGCAGAATCAAGTTTAACATTCTCTCCAATGCTCTTTTCCTAATTATGGTAATTCTAGATCTTGCAACTACTATAAATTACAATCCTTTTGAATTCTTGATCTCAAAATTGCACATGGCAATGAGTTTCAAAATTAGATGCTTATTTTTCTCTTTTTTTATTGATAGCTTTTCAGCTTCATTGTCTGTTCATGTTTTTCCTCTTACAATACAGTAAAAGAAAAAGCACTCTGCCTGTATAGCACCTGCCAGCACTTTATGTACCTTCGTCCTAGCCTCATGGAGGTAAACAGCCAAAACTCTTTGGTGTCTCCTTTTAGACTGTCTGTACATATTCTTTCTCCTTACTCATCTCAGAGCCTTCTGCTGTCTTCTGGGGAGAAGCCAATCAATACTGCAAAATATTTCATTGGGCTGTACCACTAAATTTTTTGAAGGTAACACAACACAAAAACATATTATTCTAGTTCCTATAGCACACATACAATCTTGTTTGCAAGTGTAGTTAAGAAGTAGAGGTCTGCATTGAGCTACTTATGGACTCTGCCTATCCTCTTTCATGAGCTGATGTAGTGATATGAAACGTTGTGGGACAGATCAGTAATTTCAGCTCTTTTAGGAAATGTATGAGGCTTGTATTGTGATTTAACATTTAACATTCACCTGACTCAATCTCTATAGGAGTGCAGAAATGTATCACTTTATGTCTTCAGCAAATCTTGATTTCCACCATGACCACAAACATCTCATGTACAAGTATATTGTCCATACCTTAAGATATCCCAATCTATTTTACATAGTCATTTACATAATCACAAAGTCAGTCTCCTGGCCAGTTTTGGGGAAATATCAACACTTTATCTCTGACTTGATGACAATGAACTTCTTCGGTAGTTTTCTTCATGGAGTTTTGCTAAAAACTGTCTAAAGTTTTCTAAACAGCTCAAATAGTTTTATTTAAATAAACAGTCTAAATGAAGTATGTGAAGAAAAAAATAGATCTATCATAGGAAAAAAAAAGATTTAGCCCTATAGATGACAGAGTAACAAATATGTCGTTGAGATGGATGAGATTTGATCAGTTCAGACTGGATTACTTATTTATTTCCCAAGAAACAGGCCCATTATTAATAAACCCCATTAATTATACTCATTATTTATATAGTGCCAACAACATCTGAGCATCTTACAAACATGCATAATAAGAAGATAAAAAGTGCAAGAGTGCAATCTGAAGTTCATAGAAACTACTTTTGTTGACAGTTTTTGGGCAAATTAAAGCTAGTAACTGTAAAGTCAAAAAGACTCATATCCCAAAGCTAATTGCTCAAGTCCAAAATGCAGAAATCTTCAAAAAGAATTCTAAGTAGCTGTTACAGCTTCCCACTTTTGTCAGTTTATTCTATTTACATGCATTTAGTCTGCTACTCAGATGGTCTGAAGCTCTGCTTCAGCCATACTGTATTACACCAGAAAGAGAGATGACCTGTTCTCTCTGAACACTGTTTTTTACTTGTCTACCAACCAGATTTTAAATTGGCAATGACTTCACACTACCTATTATTTTCAGAAATAGGCATAAGAAATCTCAGACATACTCCCCTCATCCCTCCAAATTCAAGCATGTAATTTTATTAACCGAATGGGTTACCAGCGAAAACATAACTGGAAGAGTAAGCTTAGTCTGCCTTTGACAACTTTTTCAGACACAGTTATATATTTCAACAAATAGGTTATAATTGAACAGCCAGCATGACGTTTATTATCTCAGAAGGCTCAGCCACAGTAGCTCAGTGTGACTTCCACTGGACTGTTAGTCACTGTGCCAAATAGAAGCACTAATATTCAATCCAGTCTGGCATCAGTATACGGTCTGATCCTGAAAACTGCCCCAAATAAGCTTTATTCCCAGGAATGATCCCAATCCAGGCAGTGGAATTGCTCTTATAGAAAGCTCGTACTCCCTCTGAGTAAAGATGGTAAATATCAGATGCTTCTGTCAAAATCACAGTAAAGAAAAATAAAAGACTGGGAGAAAAGGTATTACACTATTTACCTGTGAAATCCTATCACCAGGCAATCATGAGCTGCTCTTCCTCATAAAGAAACTGAACAAGTGTTGTCTATTGTGTTTTGCTACAGCTTTCCCTTTCTGCCCACCAGTGTGCTTAGTAACGATAATCCACGAGTAAACATTCTAAAATGTTTATACTGACTACTGAAAAAAGCACAGCATTGAAACAATCACTTCATCACAACCAGTTTTCCCAGCAAAGCAACCATTTCTGTCATTGCATCTATCTCACAACACAAAACTGCAATGTTATGAACAGTATTAAGACAACCAAAATATTTTTCACTTCAGTTAAGGAAGTGAAATTAATTCTTAAAACTTGTAATTTCATGCAATTGTCTTCAATGGTGATGAACTACGGACACGAGCTTTGTATGCAAAAATATTTCTGGTTGATATATTAAAGTCTTTCACGCTATTATCTCCTTTGTAAATCATGTTTGTGGCAGAGAAGTAAGGCTAGGTTTCTCTTTGTACTGTTATCATAGGAAGTTTCTTTCTCAAGTGCATGAAGATGGAAAAAGCAGTTGCATAAAAAGGCATAAAATCGAGATCAAATGTAAGTACTGTGAATATGTGACAGACCTTTACATCAATGGAAAGAAATACTGACAACATTACTTCTAAAAATACATATGTGCTTGAACGCACCGGTGTTTGGAGAGAGCTGTCACAAATAAGGCAATCAACATCCTCCACGAAGCGCAACAGTAAGACAAACACTTGCTCTATTTCCTTAACAGAACCTAACTGTAGCGATCAAAGCCCGCACTCCCGCTAGCCAAAAGCTGCCTCACTATCCACGCGCCGTACGTGTAAAATCCCGAGCCGAGTGGCAGCACTTCCACGGGGGGTGCTCCCCGCATGGAAGGTGACGGAGCCCGTGCCGCCCGCGGCCCCGCAGCGCTCGCCCCGCACTCACTCTTGCAGCTGGCAGCCCAGGGCTGGTAGCCGTAGTAGCCGGTGATGCGGAGGATCCTCTCCTCGATGGAGGTGAGCCCCACGGAGGCGCTCGTGAGGTCCTCCACGGAGCGCGACCACTTCAGGTCCTCCTTGATGGCCTCGTCCACCACGAGGTACTTGAGCTGCCGCAGCTGCGGGCTGATGTCGGAGAGCCGCCGCGGGCTCACGTCGGGGGAGCGCCGCATGCCGCTGCGAGCGGGGCACGGAGAGGCGCGTGAGCCTGGCGGCCCCGCCGCCGCCGCCGCCGCCCTGCGCGGCCCGAGGCGCCTCCCCCGGCAGGTGAG
>JAVCKT010096911.1:0-12373 GCA_032273925.1 Rhynchotus rufescens | reverse complement strand
GGGGGGTTGGACTTGATGACCTCTGAGGTCCCTTCCAACCTTGGGCATTCTATGATTCTATGATTCTATGAATTTTTATTTCTCTTAGCAGTTCTTTATTTGTAGTACTGAAAATGATAAAACAGCAATTATCCTTCCTGCTGTAAGATTTTATAAGTTACTATTTGTCATATATCATCAATATTATATAGTCCAAAATATGAACACAGTTGGGAACAGATTTACAAATATTCAGGTCTGTGGAATTTCATGATTAAACAAGTGTTATAGAAAGATTCACAGGGACAGAATGGTATTTATGGTATTATAACGCTGTGACAAAGCTAAACTATCAAGTAGTAGCACAGTGCCACTCATGAAGAAACATGAATCTGACATTAACAAATATAATTCCCTTTCTGCTATCTGTTTTTTTATCAGAGATCAAATTGTTAGAAAAAAAGACTATTCTTTTCTCACTTGACTGATCATCTCAGTTCTGAAAAGCTATACCAACTTTTCTTACTTCTTTTTTTCTCAGCTAGTATCAACAACAGATTGGGATATGGATTGTGACTCCGTATACTCAAAGGTGAGCACATTTATGGAGATAAAAATGAAGAAAAGAAGGATATAGCTAAGTTTAAACCATCGCACTGAAGCCTGTGTAGATTTAGGAATATTTTTTAAGAACATTTTATGCATTGAGGTTTATGTATGATAATACTTGGAGTTACCAGACACTTCCTTGCACTAGTCTTTGGAAATTCAAATGCTGAAGTGAAATGTCTATTATCCATATATGGGAAACAGAATGAGCTGGTTGCCCAGGTTGGGGTTACACTGATGTGGAGCAGGAGGATGCCTAAGCTTAATACCTAATACCTAAACAAGGATTGAAAAAGGGAAAATAGTTTCTGAAAGCCCTTCTATTCTGCATTTCACAGGGGCTAAAACAGTAGTCTAAGAAGAATGAAGACTAGGTTGAACATCCTTCTCATCAAACCCACACCTTCTTATTTAAAAAAGACAAAACCAGTGGCCTGTATAGGGCCATAAGTAAAGTCATAGGAGGGCAAGGTAAACTATGAGCAGCTATGAATTATGAACCTTCCTCATCATTATTGCTGGACTGAGCCTGTCTTCTGGATGGTAAATGAGGTCTTGTAGGTACACTGTTTGAAACCACAGTGTAAAGGGCATGGAAGTGTCAGAGTAGAACAGAAAGTTAATTAACTTCTTAGATAATTTGAAAGAAGCAGAAGAGAGATTTAGCTATGGGAATATAACAGAATTTGTTAATGTAAGCTAGATGGAAGCTGAAGTGCTTGGGGACAAATGATCAAAGAGAACTAAGTCTGCATGATCCCAAAACTCGGCAGAAATTAATGTGTTTTTAAACAAATAATTTGCAAACAAGTTCAAAAGGACCAAAATACTATAAAATAATTTTATTCCTATAAAGAGTTACTCATTCAGTGAGGGCAAGGTCCTTGGTGAGTTCCAAAACTTGTCTTTGAAACAAATCTGCTTAAAGAATGAGAACTTATTTCACTTACTACAGTGAAATGTGATGGATCAATAGAAGAATCAAATAACTTTTGTTGAGCTTGGTATGAGCTTCTTTGTACCAAAACTTGTTGATCTTTTTTGGTAGACAAGAGAAAATCCTGCCTGCTTTCACATAGCATGTGGATATCATTGATGCTGTGTTTTGTACCAAAAAATTGATCAACTAAGGTCTCTTTCCATGTATTTTGTGCTGTTATCCTCTTGCTAGAATGGTAATTCAGGTGTCTATTTTTTACCTCTTTTTCTAGTTCTGTTGTTCACACATTTCTGTTATACTTCACACTGATATATGGCTTGGCAGCCACTCAGCTGTTGTTAGAGTTGTGTTGTCATGCAGTTAATGTTGTTTTGGCTATTCTGCTCTACATCCCAAGATGCTTTTTAATTGATTTATTCTTATTACTGAAAATTAATTTGAACATCAGAGGCACAACCTTCAGAAACATTTGCTCACATTTGCCAAAGCTCTTGCAGGGCCCAAATTACGGCATCATAATTACATATATTTGTGCAATAATTCCTATGTTTGGTTTAACTCCATTTGCTGTTTCTTAGATTAATTTTCCTCTGATACCATTATATATATATATAATAAAGGAATACTATTATGTAAAAACATACCGCTGTGTTTATGTGTATATATATTTATGCATCCATCTTAACCCAGTGCAAATTGAGTATTTGCTCCCTTTTGTAGAGAAAGTAATAACTTTTCCTAGGGCAGTAAACAACACACAGCACTATAATTAAAAGTACTGGATGCAAGAAATACATATTCACTTCCTAAATCTATCACAAGCTTTGTGGCCAATCTGTAATATTTCTTCCTGAGTAAGTTTTCTAGGTATAAAGAAGATTATATTATCTTCTTAGCTTGCATATTTTATTAATATGCTAGGTTTTTTAGAGATGGGATGATCTGTTGATGTCTATGTAATATCATGATATTAGCCTTTGCTTGAATCTAATGAAATGTCTATGCAGTCACTGAAAAGAAGAGTAAGGAAGAAGAACAAGGCTTACAAAAATGTCTATTGGAAAAAAAAGTTTATTATTTTTTTGAAAGTAAAAAATGTTATTGATTTACCTTCTGCATTTTCATCCTAAAAGAACATTTTCCAAAACATATTTTACATATGTAGCTTACTACTTATAATGAAATGAAAATAGTATTTTGAGATTGATTAAACTTTCTATTTCTTTATTTTGAAACTAAATGAATCACTAATTGTCAGATCAATATAAAACATTATTTATTCCCAAACTTCATTGAACCAGCCTGGCTAAATCACACTAGTAGAAGTCAACAATTTCTTCAACAGAAAATGGGCAACCTACAGTCTTTGAACTTTAAAATCTATGGCTTTTTGTATCTTTGTTTCAAAGATAAAGACAAGCACCAAGGTTACCTGTTCAGAATATTTAAACAGTAATGTGGACTTTAGAAGGACTTTAAAAACATTTATGGTCTGTTCTTATCAGTGTCAGAAAAATACATGAAACATTGGGTTTCTAAGATTCTTAAAATTCTCATGCGAGGCCTTCTCCACTTACTCCCCTTGTGGGGTGATGTACAATAAGTATCTTTAGAGCACATCTGGCAAATAGTCATGCAGTCAGACATTTGAAAACAGATTTTGGTGGTGTCCTGGTTATGTGTCATATTGTAAGCACAAGGGTAGGAGGGCTGAAACTTTGGATTTGGGAAGCTATTTCCACATCCTTACTCTTGGACTTAACTCTCACTTCACATGTTACTGCTGCTGCACTAACATGAAGGTACCTCTTTTACCTGTTTGTCATAAGAAGGGGTCTAACTCAGCTTAGGCAACTGACTCCAGCAGAAGACCAGTGATCGAAAATCTTAATAGAAATAAACTTGGCCGTGCCCTCCACCTGTGTGTGACTCCCTCAAAGGAATTATATCCTAGAACATATACTACAACTGGTCAAGCTTTCTCCCAGCAACAGATGTTCCACATAGCTTTAAAGGTGCATTCATTTCTTTTTTTCACATGATCTTCAAGGGAGACTATGAATCAAATCCTCTGGGTGGCTGCATTGCATGTAACAAAATTCTTCAGCATTGATGATGATGTAGAGGACTAACTTACCTTACCTGAAAGGTTACCTTCAAAGCTAATTTCCTACTTTCTCACTATCCAAATGGTCACATAAGTAAGAAGCATGATTCCCATCCATGTTTGACTTGAAATTCCAAATTTTAAAAGCTCTGTTGCTCAAAGACATACTAATTGTCTACTATAAGCAGAGACAAACATCAAACTCTTGTATTGGGGTTGTCTTCATCTCCTGACCTCAGAGGCTTCTGTCTAAAAATAGTTACCTAGCTGGCACACTGAAAGCCTTCTGAGGTCTTATTCTGCTACCAAGACTTTTGATAGAACTCATCTGAGGATGCATCAGTGAGAATCACGTTGGTGTCCAGCTGTTATGTGAACCCTGCCCCACAGCATCACCTTTCATCAGCTGCATCATAGTTAGGGCTAGGATTAACTAGTCTGAGATAACTTTCTTCTCTTTATCTGCTCTCTTTGGAAAGCTCTAGCCAGCAGCTAGATATACTGCAAAGATAATACATTACATGCAAAATAATACATTACATGTCCTAAGCAGCATTTTAAAAAGTAGTCTTAAGCATATATGAGTCATAAAGTACATAAATTTGTGTAAAATATTGCCAAACATTTTATGCGATCCTTCTAAAACATTGTTTTTTAATCATTTAAGATATGTTGTGTTTATATGTTTCTAAATCTGTGCCAAGAACATGAGTTAGAAACCACCTGCTTTTCTTGAGTACTTTGGTCCCAGGCCATCTGGTCAACTGGCCACCTAACAAGATTAAAGGTATTTGAGTAAGGAGTAAAGGTATTTGAGTAAAGGTAAAGGAGTTTGAGACATGAAATAAGAGCAAATCCTCATGATTGATTCTCTTTAGTGACACAATAGACACAAATGCATAACTTTCAAGTGATAAAATAAAGACAAAGAAATATGGGGTACTTTTGAGTTAGATGGGCAAACATATAATGAATCGTGAAATGGAAGTAACTCCTGATTTTTTCTTTAGTTTGTTCTTCCTATTTGTGTTATATAATGCAAGATGATTTGTCAACTGATAATTCAATTTAAGGAGGAATACATCCTCCTGAGGAATTAACAATGAATTTGTCATCTTTGTACATTAGTTCTAATATATTCCACAAAATCACTAAACTTACAGATTCTAAAAATACCAGTACTGGAAGCCCAGCAGTTCTTCTATATCTTGCTCCCACAATTCCTTGTTAAAAATATATTAAATTATTCCTCCAAAATGGAATATAACAGAGATATTCTTGACTGTGCCCAAGTTCACAGATGTCAGTTGCAGAGGTAAGTCTTTATCAAAGCTGTTGTGAGAAACATGGAGCCCTAAGCACATATGCTCCTACTTTACTTTCCGCATAGAGTCAAAAGAGCTACTTTTGGGAGTCAGAAGATATATACAAATATACAAGGTCAGAGCAGCAGAAAGGATGGAGAGGAAAGGAAGTGGATAGGAAAAGACCAAGTAAGTAATAATCTTGGTCCACCAGCAGTGCTGGTAGTCTGTATCAGAGCTGTTCATAAAAAGTGGAATTCCTATACCTTATTTTCTGTCTTTTATAGTAATGTTTTTCATTACTTATACATGAATATATATATTATGCATAAAAATAATTATCAGCAACTCTATATCTAAGTCTTCTGTGAGGAATGGATAATGTTGTGGAAAGAGCACTCTGCATCCCCTGCTTCACTATAATTCACCCACTACTTCACTTGGTTTGCTTCCTCTGGCCAGAGAGGCAGATGACACAAAGTTCACTCTCCTGCTGATGAGGATGGATTTTACTTGCTCATTAGAGGCCTCCCTTTTCGTACTATCGCTTACTCTACACGGCCATCCTCAAGATCTCACATTTGCGAATCACAGTTCTAAACATTTTTATCTGGCTTTTAAAAAATAATGATTAAAAATAGCATTTTTGCTTGTTTCAGAGTTGAAAACACTGCTCGTGCTGTACTTGGACAAGTCTATTTTGGTAACCCTCAGAGACTATTGGTAATCCAATACAAACACACAGTTTTGGAGACGAAAACCTAGTTCTTTGAGATGTCCTGATAGGGATCCAGAACTTGGAGTTGAGAGAAATATAGTACATATTATATATATTATATTTCTACATATATACATCTTGTGAATGGTAACACAGAACGTTTTTTAGGGTTTTCCAGCCCGCTTTGCTTGTAGAACATTCTGGTCTAACACATCTCAGCTTGTTTCGTGATAGTCAACCTACATTTTCCCTTTCATCCTAATTATAGCGCCATGTATCACCCTATGTAATTTCTCCCAGTCAGTAACAATTTAGATTTTACACATTTCTCCCTTTTAACTTCAAATTCCACCCAGTTCTATGCCTGAAGTGACTCAGATATCAAAGTCAGCCACAGGTTCTACATTTTGAATAGAAATAAATTAGCAATATCAGACCTCAAGACAGCTTTGATTATCTTTGCCACCACTGATGCTTTTAGGTTTTACTACTTTGTTCACCCACACTTTGCCTACTCAGAACCAGGGTTATGGTAGAGGAAACAGAGAGAGTATCATCTGGACTTGTAAGTAATTAAAAATGATCTTTCTTGGTAGTTTGTGTGTGATGCAGCCTTTACAGAGAAAATCCAGTCACAAGCTTCCTGGGTGCTAGAGCCCTGTGAGTCTGTTGATTAGAAATGGGGACATGAAAGAGCCTGAAGGAAACAGTTCATGACTATTCTTCCTTGAGAATTTTTACTACTGTCCATTTAAAGATCTTGCATATTAAAAAAATATATCTAGCAGTACCAAAGACTTCAGGGAACATCTGGCAATATCTGTCAGTTTCCTTTTTTCAGATGAAAATTTTTGCTTGAGGGATTGGTTTTGTTTGCTAGAACTTTCTTTAAAAATCCCTTTTATTTCTTATGATACAACTGCATTTTTGAGGAGAAAGGTTAAGCAGAACCTGGCTATATATATAATCATGGCTATAGACTCACTAAATAAGTTTAGCTAAATCCCCTTAAATAGGAAGCTGCTATTCTAAAGGAACAATCTATGTATATGCATGTGTATGGGAAACATGGGAAGTCCACACAATACAACTACAGCTTTGCCCTGGAAATAAAAAAACTCAGGAACTAGGTCTTAATTTCTGGGAGGAGGACAGATAGTAATACAGCTACTTTTTTCTTTAATCAGTGCTTTTATTTTTATACTTCCATTCCTATCTATCAGAAAAAGAACTAATGTAATTTAAATATCTTATTGATAGGAATTAACTGAAGATAGAAATTGGAGATTTTTGAGTCATGTTTTAAATCTGAAAATAAAGTAGAAATTCTGTCAGTCTTAGCTAAAATCAAACCAAACTAAAATCTTGCCCTTCTCTAATATTTAATAGGCATAGTTTACGATTGGATTTGATGATCTCAAAGGTCTTTTCCAACCATAATGATTCTATGATTCTATGTCTGTGTCCATTTTAGCATTATCACAATCCTCAATCCAAATTTTCCTCTTCGAGAACAGTTGAGGAATTCCTGAAATGCTGCTAAACTTCTTTGGCTTGCATGTCATAAGCCAACAGCTCTACTCCAATAGGAGCTTCCTGCCTGCTAAGAAGGCAGTCTGGATTCTTCATGCATAGTCCAAGTATTATTGTGGCTGTTCAGGCAGCAAACAGAGATTTATGCATGGCTGCTGGATGACCACACTACAAGCATAAAGCAGCATATTAGAATTAGTCGGAAAAAAATTCAAGCCATTTCTTTGTTGATTTATCTGCTGTTGTGAGTGCTCATGTCTTGTACTTTTTCCTTTATCAGAAGTAGGTTTTCTGCAGTACAACGTACACTGTGCACAGCTCTACTGTACAATTGTTCAGAGAAAGGAGATGCTAGTTTTCTTTCTCTCTACTTGTTAAACGAGACAAGAAAAAGGCAAAAGGTAATTTTCCTCTAATGCTAAAAAGCAGCTACACTCAAATGAAGGAAAACAATAAAGTCTTTAGTTTTTCTTCCTACTTTGCTTTAGATATTCTACCTAGAACCTATTAGTTCCTTCAGTATCTTAAATTCTCGCTGCATTTCTAGATATATAGCATGTCATAATGTTTTGAGGTTTTTTTTTTTTTTGAAAATCCTCTGTTAACATCAGAAATAAGCTGTCTCAGCCATCACTTATTCCTGTTTAACTTTAAACTTTCAAAATTTTCTCTTTAATTAAAGGAGCCATGCAGGAACAGCAAATAAATTCTCATTATGCCTCCCAGGATATGGGTCATACAAAAGAATCAACTGTTTAATTTTAGAGTAAAGCCTCTAATATGTACCCAATTTTGATGCAGACACCAAGGATTAAGGAAAAGAAAAATAAGTTGCTTCAGTCACAAACTTTTCTATATGATGGGATTTTGACTTCACTAGAGCAGTTAATTTACGACTAAATCTTATACGCCTGGTAAAATAATCCTTCTGAAGTGTCTCACTTATGTAGTCAGGGAAAGGCTCTTCAGAGTTAACTAAATGAATTTGAGAGAAACCTCTAGAGGTTTTTAAAACACGGACTACCAGAGGATCTTAGATATTTATTTTAGGAGGATATTTAAGAAAATCTCTTACACTGAAGTGAATATCTCCCTAACTCATGTGGAGGCAATCCTGTTCCCTGTGTTTCTCTGTGGGACTTTGAAGAGTCCTGTTCACTCTGTGAATCGACTTGCCATGTTGAACATCCTCCTTTGGGTAAAAAGAACAAAATAAAAGGAAAATCATTTCCAAAAAGAGAAAATGAATTTGATTTCTGGAGATGATGGAAGAAAAACAGGAAAAAATGAGATTCTTTTGCTTCAGAATTATAAAAAATGTATATTCTTTGTTATAAAACCCCACAATACCTATAAAATAATACAATAACTATAAAAAGGAAATGACTATGGACTTTAGATGTTTTTAAATTGAAGGACGCTTTCAAACTATATAAAAAAACAAACCTTTTCAAAAGACAGACAACATAATGAAGATTAATAATCCTAAACTCATATTAAACACCATAATTTCCTTCTATTTATCATGATTAATCTCTGTCTTCTTTCCAGGAACATAGAAACCACCCAATCTGGTGCTAGCACAGAAAGCTGTGGCATTTTAAACGTCAGTAATGTTTCAACAGCTCATTAATATTGTTGCAGAGAAGCCTGAAAACCAGGCTGCCAGTGGCGCTTTAGCAAGCTCCATTCATGAAACCTTCAGATGACTTGTTGATGTAATGCTGCAGAAGCAGTGCTGAGCTGCAGCACTGCTCCTGTTTGTGCAGCTTTATAGATTGTTTTTGCTTTGGTTTACTACTGCTATTTATGTGTTTAATGTTGTTGGGTTTTCTTAGTACAGGTGACAGGAGTAGACAAAGCTATTTGGCTACTGCTGCTCCTGGTTCTTTGCTCTCAAAGATGTTTGTATCTCCCTTTCTATGATCACATTGGTGGTGGAGCACATTTCTTTCAATAGTTTGACTGATTTGAAATACCAGCTTCTGTCAAGCATAAGTGAATAAGCACTGCTGTGGGGTTTCCTTTTGTGGTCTGAATATTCAATTTGCTAACACACATAGAGCAGAGTTGTAATTGCATTTGCCCTTGTGATAGGAAACCCTCTACAGATATCTTCAAGGACATTTTCTAATTTTCTTTTTCATTTTGTCTGTTTCCTTAGATATCTTTTTAGACCTTGAAGGGAGAAACAGGAACAGAAAGTGACCAAAAGATCAACCAAACAACATGTGTCCAAACAGAAGAATGCTCATTTTGCTCCCCAAAAGGCCTAAATACTAAGGGAAATATATTAAATGACACCTAAATTAATATTTCTTGTATGACTGTAAGATTTCATTTTTCAAGTGTCTATAAAATTCACATGAAGATTTAAGTATTTAATTTGCTAGCATGCAAAGCCATATTTCTGGTAGCTAAGCATGGTAATAACCACTAATTTGTTGTTAACATTTTTTGTAGCAACATTTTACACTCTACCCCCTACAGAAAAAATATTAATAGAAGTGGAAATTATGAGAAACAAGTAGTATATAATGCATAATATCTAATATATCTGTGACAAATGATCTTAGCAGCACTAAGCTTTCATGGAGTTCTTGTCTGTGTACTTACATGATGCTTTTTTCTCCATAGAATCTCAATCCTGGAATGTATGCTCACTTCAGGAAAAAATCAATGCTTACCTATTCACTGTTAATTCATACTTCTTAATTCACATTTATCTAGAGAAAATTCTTTCGCAAATGAAATGCAGACAGATTAACTTAATAGTTACTTCTTGGAGAATACATTACATTTCCTTTAGGAAACTGGTAGGCACATAAGGCTTAAAAATCAATACAAGATAGTTTGCTTGAAATTTCTTATCCCTTTATTAAATATATATAACAGATTATTTCTTTGGAGTTGTTCCCAAGGAGATTCTTTCACAGCATGTCTATGAGAAGATATCATTTCATATACACTGAACATAAGATACTTTAAAATACTATTCTTCAAAAAACAAAATGTATTCTCTATTTTTTATTCAATATATATATACAAACACCTACTTTGTACATACAGGGCCTTCTTTAAGGAAGCAGAGACAAAAAAAACGGTGAGAAGAATGCTGGTTGTTAAGGTGTTCTCCTTCAAAGGCTGCAACTTGCTGGTTAGTGTAGTCCCTTAGAGACAGTATTTGAATCTCTTTAAAGAGGAAAATTAACACAAGCCTCTCCCTGTACTTCTTAGATATGTACTGTCCGCATTCAAATACTATATAAAGTATAATATATAAGCAAGTATATTCTATGGAGTTAGTGAAAAACAATTACCTTTCTGAAAATCTGGATTTGTCATATGACCTGCATTTACATGTCACAGAATACTTTTTATTTTTATTGCAGTTGGGTTTAGTACTTCTAGACATGAGCAAGAATGAAACTATGGATGTTGAGGAGACCTTTCAAGTTAGGCTGAGCAGTATCTGCTGGATTTACGTTTCCTCCAAATTATGCAGCCCCTGAGCCAGTGTTTTCTGGATTGAAGTTGTGGACAGAATACCAAGTTTTGCCCAGTTCCTCTTTTTGCTGCTGCAGATCTTTTTTTCACCTCTAAATATTAGTAGGAAATGTCAAACATCTAAATTTAAAGAGCATTAAACTGAAGCTTCCTGTATGGTCAACAGAGAGGAAATGGTCCTTAGAGAGAAAATCAGAAAGCCTAAATTTGGCACTAGTTAAGTTTCTAATTTAAGAGCCATAATGGAAGTTTAGAATCACACACTTTTTACTACTGACTGTTGAAGAAACAGAGGAATTAGCGTAAGGAGTTGCCAGACAGAAGGCATGAATATTCTCTCTTGTTTGTAAATGATATGGAATGACAACTGCAAAACACAATTTATGTTAATTTTGTTTATTGTGAAGTGTGTAACCATAAATTGAGAAGATCTATTTTTCTCAACAGGTCAGCTGTAATATCAACAAAAAAGATGTCTTAATTGTTAGAGAAATGAAATTAATTATCTTGACACTCAAGTTATGTCAGCTTATACTGAGGGCATTCAATGGAGAAGTATATCTAAGATACTTCTGTTAAGCGTTTTGCCTTGGTGTTACTTATTCTCTTATAAATACTAAGTAGTCATCTGAGAAAGCTTCAGGTTTTACTTCCCTGCAGATTCAAACCAGCAGCTGCTTGAGAAGGAGCAAAGCTCATGCCTGGAACTGAAGCACTATCCAGAAATGGAGGAGGAGCGAGAAAGTGATGATGTCCTACACAGGAATGAACTGTATCATCATTGTCTTTCTGATAAGTGTTAGCAGAACAGATTGGGTGAAGTTCAGCTCCAGATTCAGGCAGCTGATCATGTTCACTTGTGAGCTCACTTACAGGTGCAAATATAATCTCAGCTAAACTCCAATGACTGCCATGACATCTTACACAACAAGAGCACCCACAGATGCTTCAGCTCCAAATGTGCAACTCAAATTCCACACTTTGTCCCCTGGATGTCCCCTGGCAATATGGGAAGACAGCAGTATTTTGATAGCTTCGGTGGACTGCATCTATGTGTAAGACATCTCCCTGTTATTACTACCTCAGCTATGTCTAATATCTGATACCACCACATCTGATACCACCACATTATATGCTCAAGGTACTCTGCAGGAGTAAATAGTAGTAAATGGAGCAAATGACAGTCTTAGCTGAAAGTGATACTTAACCTTGTTTTCTGACAATCCACCTCTATTACTTGGGTTCAGTGTCTCAGCTGGTGTTCTCTGACAGACCTACAGACCTACCTTGGGATGCTGTGAGCTGGCGCAATGCATCATCTAGCTTGGTTTTGCATGGGGAATGGAGGCAGAGGAGAGCTCATGGCAGCGGCCATGTCTCATAGAAGCCCCCAGGGTTTCCTAAAATGGTTGTTCTCAGCAGGGAGCTTGGCTCCAAGGAGGTACAACGCTGGCTGTGGGAGAGTCCTGATAGCAAATCAGGAAGCTCATGGCAGCTTTAAGCCTGGCTGTTGCCCAAGGCTTGTGTGTGAGTCTCAACGCTGAAAAGGTTATTCCTGCTGTGGTGTGTTTATAAAATGTTCTCAGAGATGATGGCTGCTATACAAATGGCAAGTAATAAAATACCATTATAGTGTAATTAGTTATTATTACCTCAGATGGCCAAGATTAGACTTC
>JAVCKT010096910.1:0-12373 GCA_032273925.1 Rhynchotus rufescens | reverse complement strand
ATCAAACTTCTAGATATGTTGGCCCAAGTGGCACAGCTCCTTGCAGAGGAAACAAAGCAAGAGCACATACAAAGCTCCACTCCCAAAGAGCCTGGCAAAGCTAAAGGTAACCAAAATCAGGAACTTGCAGATGGGAAATGGCCGGGCATAAGGGCTGCACACAGGCCTGGCAGCACCTGTCCATTTCTGTATTTTTGTTTCTATCAGAGAAAAAAAAAAGTACAGCAGAAAGTGACCATCCCTCTGTTTCCGAGCAAGTTTCTTCTATTTTCCTGTGTCTACTTCACTTATTTGAACTTATTTTGTATTGCTTTCCTCTCTCAAAAAATGACTTTTGTTCTAAACAGCTCCAAAACTTTCAACCAATGTACAGATTTCCTTAGATCAAATCACGCACTTTTAAATACTTCTATCTATTTTCTATGAGACAGTGCCAGGAAATCACACAATATTGGAGAGATGAATCATACAACCTATCAGGGGATGCATTTTCCACATTTCTAATTACATTTAACATTGTTTTTCTTTATGCATACCCGGCAAAGCTGGCTACAAGGACATTGGTATTAGTACCCTGAATATTGACAGCTTATCTCAAACCATTTCACACAGCATGAACTAGAAAGCCACATTACTGTTAGGTGAAAGAAGGCAGGTAACTTTTTCTCAAAGGAAGTGTTTGGTGAATTTTGGGGGAGAGAAGGGATGCCACTATAAAGGTAGATGTCTAAAAAACTTAAGCAGAAATATTAATTTCTCCAGTATGGTTGAGCCGATATGACAGACTGCATTACAATGCACGTGCTGTATCACTAGCAGTGTGCTGAATAAAAACCTGTTGTCCTGATAAAACACTCTGCTTAGAATGAATCAGATGAGGCAGGGGTCAAAAACAATTTATGAAAAGAGGAAAAGAGGTAAGGGAAAAGGGCTGGAGCAGTGCTGACATCTAACAACTTCCCATTAGCATCTACAAGCACTAATATTAAAGAACCTCTGCAATCCATGTTTAAAACCTACATTCTAGATGCAGCAATACTGGGTCATTTCCCATTTAACAAGCAGAGAGAGCAATGACAGCCTGGCATTTTCCCATTTATACAGAAGCTGCTGTTATTCCATCATCCAGGTTACTGGCTGTGAGAACAGAAGTTAGAACAGATTACCTTTGGGAAATAAATTTTATGAAACAGTATGTAAGATCTCAGATCATGGCTATTAATCTTAAATTTACAAATATCCTTGGAGATAAATGTATTTGCTTCTAGAAAAAAAAAAGAAGATTGCTATTGTATTCAATTATAGAAGACATGACTATGTCTGCATGTAGAAAAGATTTAAGTATTTAATTCAAGAACTATTAGGTGTTTCTTTCCTCAGCTGATTTTATTAATCCATCCACTAGTGTGCGCTGTGGTATAAGAAATGTTAGTCACTCACCTACACCCCAAATGCAGTGTACAAAATAAGGGGGAAATCAAAACCTTAAATAAGATTAAAACAGTATCAGCCTCTTTTTAATTAGTTTTGCTAGTATCGTTCTTGTCTAATTTTAGTAATGATTATAAAGTCTAATTCACATTTAACTCATAATGTTAAAACTGACACCAACCAAAACTCAATCTAAAATAAAATGATGCCTGAAATACAACACCCATAATCTGAAGTGAAACCATTTCACAATGTGCTTACTCTCATACTGGGGATATGTTATAAAAATAGGATGTAGAGCACAGCTTCTTTATCTATAAATAAAGGCTTTTCATTTGCCAATAACGTGTTTTTAAAGCAACTAGCTACTTATATATGTGATTAAGGTGTCAGTATGGCATTGCAGTGTTGAAAGAAAAGTCATTTCATTTCAATGACTGTTTGTCCTGATAAACAAAATAAACTTCTACGGCTGTATTCTTTGTCATACTTCCAATTTTCCCTGGGACTTGCAAACATTCTGCAGTTACATCAGTTTAAATTGTTTATTGATTCCAATAGATTGTATAAACACTTTGGAAATATAGCTCAGTGACCTAGAAAAAGCCGGATCAATCAGTGAACTTCTCAAGATTAATTTCAAAGATGTTGTGTCGAATACGATCAAGGAAACAGAACCTTTTCCCTTGTAATGTGACTAACGGCATTTATTTTCTTTTATGAAATAAGGATTTCTTTTTTTAAGGTCACACAGATATCATCTACCTTGATGGTATAAGAGCGAAACAAAGCACAGTCTAGATCCTGTGCTGCAGATTAAAAGTTATTTTCATATGTAATTTTATCCATTAGGATGAAACAGCCCATTACAAATGCAAACAGGGATACATCTACCCAGAATATTCCAGGCAAAAAGCAGCTTGACAACTTGAGAGCTGTAACAAACAGGAATTTTCAAATGTCAGACACTCCAATCATACATTTACACATAGCAAAAATGTTAACAGCAAAGTGCAGCAGCAGCAACGAGTTTTTCTATCTGTAGCATTAATGCAAAAGTACTGCAGGATGTTTGCAGTGCCTAATCTGACCCCTTCTCCCATCATCACACCTCCCAGCCCTGTGAACATCTCTGTGCATGTGGCCTACATGAAGAATTCATCAGCTTCAAAGACACAGGCTTCACGCTGCGCAAAACCACATGCAAGGACAAACTATCAGAGGACAGAAATCAATGCAGTGCTGTAGGACCCGACTCGCAATTGCAGGGAACACTACCACTGTAATTGGGAGGAAGGGGAAGAGGGAGAGAGAAATAACTCTTAGGCTGAGTATAACCTCAAAAACCACAATCTACAAGAACTTACACATGCAATAAGAGAGATTCGCGAGAAAACCGAACATCTCTAAATCTCGAATTGAAGAAGAAGTCACAGATTTTATACTAAGGTAGGCATTTATACAGCATTCACATTAAATGGAGAAGTTAGTTTATTCTCATTTGAAATGACTTGCAGTGGTAATTTACTAAGATGAAATGTATACTCAGTATATATCAGTACATAGAGGCACAATAGAAAAACTGGGATACAATTAGGTAGTAATTTTTTTTTTTTAAAGAACTGATGGCAATAAACTTTGTCATAAGTGCAGTATTACTAGCGTGAAATTGTTTTAGAGACTACATTGTTAGATACTAGTTGCTGAATTGTTAAAAAAAAAAAAAAAAGTCAACATAAAAATCCTGAAATTCTTACAACATTTGTGATAGAGAAAATAGTCGGCTTTCACTATAGTAGGATACTAATTTGAAGGAGAAACAATTATGCACTGACAAATCATCCATTCTGAATGTTTTTTCTTACTTTCAGAGGCCCTGCTTAGAGCCATGGAGAATGAAAAGGACATTTGCAAGGTCCTTCCTACCTAGGATGAAAGGATAAATTATCCTCAGGTATAAAGGGAATTCCAAACAGCAGATAACTTCTGTGATTTCAGGGAAAGCCCAGGATTCGAGCTGAGCCATTCCCCAACAAAGCAGCCCTGAAGACCTTCTGTAACTACATCACTAGCCATTTATGCCATAAATAGGCTGCACTTTCTTACCCTCTTCAGAAACTTTTCCATTGCCCCATCTCCTCTGAATTTCTGAATGAATTCTCCCATTTCTATGTAGAACTACTTTGACAATAATCACTTTCAAATTTACCTTCTTGTTGCAGCAAAACCAAGCAATTAGATGACAAACAATATAAAAGTTGGACAAAGATGACAAATAACATAGAAGTTGGTCCAAAATACAAAGCGAAGCTTATGTGCTGTCACTAGTGATCCTCAAAGAGCTGCTCCAGGGGTCAACTTAGCAAATGCAAATAAGTAAACTTCCCCATGAGATGGCATAGATAAACCTCAAATATTCAAGAACAAGTTAACTATGAAAATTCAGTTCCCAAAGATCAAAAATAATTATTTTTTAACAGTTAGAATCAGGCAGGAATCCTAGCTGCAACCTCTCCCTAGAGCAAGCTATTTTCTAAAAAGCCTGCTAAATTTTTCAGTGCTCTACTTCGCAGTAGAAGGCTCTCAAAACTTAACTGTATATTTTCACAGAGGTAGAATAAGCCCTATCCAAGGATGCATTCCACTTTTTAAAATATTCGGTGAATTCCTTTTGGTTTAGATATTCCTATGTGACAAAAAACAACACTTAATATCCAAGACCAGTGAAGTGAAAGCTGCTGATAACTTGAATTTTCACAGACTTTACAAAGGAGTTAATCATTTTCTAGTAATATCTACCTTTATGCTGACATTCTCCTAGTACTTGGAGAAAGATAGAAGAGAGAAAGATGGTAGTAAAACAATATAGGCCTGTTACAAAAGAGCATCGATACAGATGGGTAACCTCTGTCTTACTTCAAATAGAGGTTAGGATTTTTGTTAAATTTTGTAGTAGATAGGACTATATTGCAGCAGTCTCACCAGAAAAACATCAAAAAGACATCAAGAGGGACTCCACTCTGGGAGTGATTACTCTTCAGATCAATAATAAAAAACAAAAACAAAAACCTGACACATCCAGAGAAGGAAAAAAGAATCCCTTGATCCCAAATGCATGAGAAGCAGTTTTGCTTCTCAACATAACAAAAAATGGCCAAATACTACTAGACTCGTTATAATCTCGAGAAAAGCATTTCTCTTGTGCCAGCAGATAGCTACATTAACAGAACTTTTGCCATTAGCTTGAAGAGTTTACTCTTTCACCCTTCTTTATAAAATAGAAAAAAATAGTATTTTACTTCATGTTTCAATACCACAAGGAAAGCTTAGCTTACAAGTCCTCAAGCACAAACACCATATTCTATGGGAGCATGAAGATGTACGTGTGCTAGAAATGCAAGAGTAGGACTTGAGGGTTTTTGTTTTGTTGTTTTTTTGTTTTTAGCACAGTAGAAGACTTCAACCCTAATGCTCTTTCTTAAATCATAAAAGACACTTATCTACTTATCTTTGCACAATCAGCCACATCTAAGGAACATATTAACTGCACTGCCTTAACACGTAGACATCACAGGTAGGATTAAAGAGCAGGCTTGCACCAGAGCACTCTAAGAGCTAAATTCAGAATGGCAAGTGACACATCACATCACTAGGTTTAGTGTCATTTTATAACACAGACCTTCCTCGGGAGACTTGCATAATGAAAAACCTAAAATACCATGTAAAATAAGCACTCACAACTTTGCTACCTTGTCCTAACAGTAAGCCCATTACAGCTCTGCTTTAGAGTGCAACACAGTGGAAAAGGGGAAGGGACTGATTCAAGGATTGATTCTCTAGCAGGCTGACCAGAAACTGCTGAAAAAGATGCCATGGGGCTCAGAGGACTTAAGCAAGAGCTCTTCTTCCACAGCACCGTGCGCTTCTGCAGCGCCTTTCCAGCTCTGCAGCAGGGCTCTGGGGAGGCACTCACGTGGAGGCAGCTTCACACGACTTTGGGAAAAAAAAAATAAATAGTGGGAACTTATGGGAGAAGAGGAAGGACAGTAAAGCTTTATTTTGACTCTGGGTTGCAAGATAAGGCTCTGCATTCTTGCAGATACACTAACATTGTTATATTCTCAGCAGTAATGATTTTCCATGTATTTATATGATCTCAACAGCAGCCTTTGGCCTTTGTATGCATTTCCAAATACTGATCTCAGATCCACGTTTATCATTCCAACTATAATTCGCATCACAGAGGCAACTAAAGCCGTCTTTTTTCAGTAGTACGAACATAGAGATCAAATTTATTAGACTGTGCCCTTTACTTCCTTATTTTGGAATATTATTTGATGACAAAAGTAAATGCTTATATCTTTAATACAGAAAAGATGTTATATCTCTAAAGAGCTGGAAGCGTTTGCTGTAATAATAAGAAAAAATGTAATTTCACAAGATCACAAATCATTCCTGCAGAAAGGCTGCTAAAGAGAAAGAACAAGAACATTCAGATGATTTCATGATTGACCATCAGATTACTGAATTCCTATGCATATAACAGCAGCTCACAACACACAAGGCATTCCTCCTATCAATACAAGGGACTCTGTCAGCTTTAAATATGGTCCATTACAAAAAGGAAAAAAAAAAAAAAGAAAAAAAAAACAAAATAAGAAATGTTATCACTGAAAAAAGCTTCATATCACAGAAGGAAGGAAAATATCTATCTGTTGCAATAGGTATAGGTGAACAGCCAATGTCAGAGAAAATGGGGATGCAGGAAACATGACAAGAAGTCTCCTCCAAACCTCAGATATATCCTAATCTCTGCATTAGTCCACAAGAAATATTATTACACAGAACAACAAGCAAGCATGTTTTCAATGAGACGAAGATGTCAAAAGAAACAGAAGCTTGATTTTATAAGTATTAAAAATTTGGTCCCTACCTGCCATCTGTCATTTTGCTTTTTAAAGAGAAAACTGAGACAATTTTTATATTTTGAGAAAGAAGCTAGACATTAGGCTGTGCTTATGCTATAAACTGCAGCCTTCAAACTTTCACTGACTGGGGTACCAAGAGTTTCAGGGAAGAAAGAGCCAGGAATGAGCATGAAGTAATCACCAAAGCAGCTCCCCAAGAAAGGTCTCAGAGAAACATTTCAGTACGTACAGCAGACCATCAATTTGATATTCAACTTCTCCCAGTTATGCTAAGTATAGTCAGTTATTCAGGTCTAGTTTTGTACTAGATCTGAAAGTTTAAGCCTTTCTACTACGAGAAAGTCCTCCGGAAATTAACTGTGCATCAAGGGTATGCTCTGCTCACCAAGAAGTAGGGCACACACTTTCACTCCTCAGAAGACTGGAGGACTTGGGCATGAAAAATCCAATTCTTCTTTTGACTTTTCTTCCATCCCATCTTCATGAGACACTGGATTTGCTAGGCTTGCCCAAAATATTAGCCCATGGATTTAAAGCCACAGAACTAAGGGATATTAAATGCTGTCCCATCCCAATCCCACTGAGATCAGTGGAGGAATACTGAGAAACGAAAACTAAATACAGCATTTATTGTAAGCAGAACTGCAAAATTTCTCAGGATGCTTATTAAACAAAGAAATTGAAAAATGATGCATGGACTAGGCTAAAGCTAGTCCAAACCTGTTACACACTGTAATCACACACGATTACAAGTACATCTTAGCCACAAATATGTGCTTACAAGCACTAGATTGAAGAACAGTCAGAAGGAAAAAAAGGTTTCCAAATACCTCCAGAATACTGTACTTCATATACCTATTTATCTGTGTTGATACTCTTGATTCTTTAATACCTTCTGATAGAGGGGATATATATTTAAATATTCTATTTTAGACATGTGGTAAGACATGGGATGCTTGAAATTTGGGGCTTTATTGTTTCACACAGAGTTAGTAACACAGATGTTAAATATTCTTTTCATTGCTGTATTATCTGGATTGTATTCATTGAGCAGAGGTGACCAAAACCACAGCTCCAGGGGATAAGTCAAATGACAGGACAGTTATTTGGGGAAAAAAAATCTCAGTCTACAAGTTTCCAAACATACACATTAGTGCCACGTAAATACTATCATCTCCTCTCGTTAATTAGTCCAGAATCCCACAAAGAACAAAAACTAGACATTACCTTTCTCTTAGAGACGATCGACTTAGCACTGAGCTTAAGGAGTGTTTATGAAATGCTAAAGGTGCTGAACACATTAACGAACCAGCAGAACTGCACTGTCTATTCAATCGACCTGAGATCACACGCTCATTAGAAGAACTTCCAAGCTCTTTTCCAGGAGTAGATTTCACCTGTTTAAAAGAATAAAAAAAAAAAGCCTTGGTAAAGTTTATTATGCATATGAAAATATATACAAGTTTTTATTTTTTTTTGTAAATCAAAAGGATAGAAGTTACCCATCAATGTAACAATACAAGAATATCTGCCTATGGACTATAATTTCTCAGAAAAGCCTTGATCTCAAGTTCCAGAAGCTCTTTCTAGTGCCATAATTTCAATCAGCAAGTGTCAAAGGGCTCTATTAATATCTGACACATCATTTAGCATCACAGCCTGTTTATTGCCTTTGCCTGCGCCGTTTAAATATTCACTTTCTACTCACTCTTCACTATACTAGGTTTCCACTTCTCCTCGCACAGATAATATAAACCTATACTGCTGGAATGTGTCCATAGGTTACCTCATTGTACCCAAGAGGGGGCTTTTACGGCAATGGCTTTCCAAAGCTGGAGAAATAAACCAGGATTTTCACTAGCCCTTTCCCAGCTGCAGCCATGGAGGGCAAATAAACCCATCACAGTTTTTTAAGAGGTACTGATTTTAGCTACACAATTAAAGACCAGTCAAACATAACTTGATGGCTAGACAAGCTTTGACAAAAAACAGTGAAAATAATGGCAGTTTTATTAAACACAACAGTGATTTCCCACATTAACATTTGCATTTCTCGATGAGCCATTCTCAGGTCCTCTGAAACAACACAATGCTAACTACATCTAGTTTAAAGCTGTATATTATTTTGGAAACAAAAAGATGAATTTTTCTGTGTCTCGACTTTGACAGAATCAGCAGTGCTTAGAGGCATCAGGAACAGGATGGATTAATTAATCCATAGCTCAGCTATCTGCATGCACCAAAACTGTCCGCTGCTATTTCACATTTATAAGGGAAAAAAATAAATTAAAAGATACATTATAGAAATATTTAGCATAAATTTTCTACTTTACAATTTCTCATTTACAATCTATATGTGGCAAAACATCTTAAATTCACACGGTATACCAAACTGAAACTTTCCACAGTAAAAACTGAAAAGCTGGCAAAAGTGTGTAATTGGATAAAATGTTATCCTTTTAATTCCCTGTTCTTCTTCCTTCCTGTATCATTGCTTTTACCAGGCATTTGTAAATTAAGAGGGCATACATAAAATCAAATGACGACAACCCCAATTTCTGCAGTACTTCAGAAACACAAGCAAAATCATCAAAATAAAGAGGAAAAAAAGAAAAAAGGTTCTCAGATATTAATCTTCAGATCCACGCAGTGAACAAGCAGCTAATATCTGAAAACGCAAGTGTGGGAAAATAATACTGGCTTTCCATTTATATTCGTGCAATACTCTCCTTGAATTAACTGTGCTCTGAAAATGACTGGGAAAAGTAGTTGTAAACTGCATTTAAAGATCTTCTACAGCCCTGTCACAAGCCTTAATGCCAAGTAGAAACGAGTTTTGTAACTGCAGGCATCAATATTTTATAGATTGTTAACTTTCACATTTGTGTTTGTAAATCATCTGTCAACAGGGCTAGGCTGAGTTATACCAGCTTTAAAACATCCTTTGTCTTGTTTTTGCTACCACTGGATACTTCCACTGGGCAAAAGTCAGAAAATCCTACAAAGGACAATCTCCCTTATTCAGAGCTTCTCAAAAAAATCATTTGTAAACAATGACACTTCAGGGTACTCACTTTGGCTTTCTTGGGCCTGTAGCTGCCGAGAAGAGAAGGATCTGGAAAAAGAGAAGAAAATTAAAAAGGAAGCATCTCAGAAGAAATTCAAAAGAAAATGTTACTTCTCTAAATATTTTGCAATCTTTTACAAAATAGCTTAGCTCTTCTTTCAAAAAGCCCTATGCCAATTTAGCTTTAGTATATATTTTGTTATTCTAAACTGACTTAGAAATATTTCAGGACTTTCTTCTGTTGAAAACAATGGCTTCATATTTAATGCATTACAATGTTTACAATAATGCATCGGTATAGGGACTGCCTACTGTATAGACTAAACAGTACAATCTGTTAAGCTATTAATTGCTCAGAATCAATATAAAGTAAAGTACTCTTAAACTGCACTGTCAGTAGTAGGATCTCTAATCCTAAGAATCAATGTTTTTCATAAGTTACAGCTGGGCCTCCAGAGACAGACAAGTAACTGGTGAATCCTCGGGATATTAACAGCAAGGTAGTCTTCTGTGTCCTAAAAACTGGTCAGAAACTACCAGCACATTTAATAAGTCCCTAACAGTATCAGGTGATTGTAGGTTCAGATACTACAGATTCCCATACATATCTCCAAAGGGAAAGTGCAACCTTCTAAATGCTACATCTAATTCTATTATAAAGAGAAAATGTGAAATAAATAACCTGAAATAATTTGCAATATAACTATTTTTAAAAAAGTGAGACACAATAATAGCAAGGCAGAGCACAGGTAAAAATAATGCTCATGAAAATCCTCATATTTTTAGGCATATTAAATAAAGAAAAAGTTTTATAGTACATCTTTTATAATAACCTTACTTACTGATAACAATGAACAGCCAAGTTCATGGTTGCATATGCAAGCACATTCCTGATGCTCACTAATAAAGCTAAGTCCCTGATCTACATCTAACAAATCCCTGATCACTACTCACAAATACTACTGAAATAAACATTATTCAGTTTGAAACTGCAAAGCTGTGAAGCCCTGGAAAAAAAAAAAAAAAAACAACTTTGAATAAACTCTAAACCTGAGCAGTACACCTACAGATCAAGGGGAAGATTTGATCCATTATCAACTCAGGAAAATAGGTAAAGCAAAAAGAGCACCTAGTTGGACTGTGGAATTTTCTGCTCGTATTTTTAGATCAAGTAGAACTAGGTTCTGAGTCATAAGAGGTTAAAAAAAAAAATATCCAAACTCATCTTTTGCAGGAGTGGGGTTTTTCAGTATTCTCCCTATTCTTGGGAAGAAAGGACAGCTTCTGTGCCTTTATGGACCATTTTTGAAAACACCTTCACTACATTACTGCAGAAAATCAAACCATTAAAGGGAAATACAGTAGCAAATACTAACCATGAATTACCTTGGACCAAGCTTCCACTGTACTTTCTCGAGGAGGACACCAGGTGTGAAGTTCAATACCAGGACTTGGTTGTTCAACCTGAAGCAAAAATACTCTTAAAGCACTCTCTATTACCCCTTTTCAATCTCTCTCTCTCTCTCTCTCTCCCTCTCTCTCTCTCTCATCCCTATTTTCCTCCATAAGATCAATTGCATAAGATCAATTCCTTCCTAGAATAATATATTCATATTTAAATACTATTTTCACAACACTCTCTTCATATGTTACATTCATATTAGCCTTACTACACGTAAATAAAAGCACTGCTAGGAAGATCTAGAAATTTCTTAATGCTATGGCGTTAAAAGAAAATAAATGCAGATAATTTTTCCTTTATATTTATTGTCTGTAATGTCTTTATTTTTTTAAAAACAGTTCTAGCTATTGCACATATTTGCTCCAAACAGTTGGGATCTCACTAAGTGCTACCCTTCTTAATCAAAGGAAAAGTAACTCAAATAACTGTTAAAAAAACCCTAATTTTAATTAACACAAAATTTCCAGGACAGAACAAGCCTCAACAGTAAAGATGCCCTAAGAAGAACATTCTCCAGTCTAGAAAGAGATATGACATTTGGGAAACGGGACAAGCTTTTCCTTTTTTGTAATCAAATCAAGCAATCAAAATCAACAAGGAGTGTTTAAAGATGCAGCAATTAAACTGTGAAATTCACTACAGATCAAAAAACACAAGCATTGATTAACATGAGTTAAAAGAAAAAAAAAATCTGTGAGAGACAGATAAACTGTTGGTTGATGATTGATTAATAGTTTATTGGGGCTTATCTGAATTTCTAAAAGGTAGCTAGAAGCAGAAGAGAACTTGGAAGAGAATTCCAAAATTTGACAAGACATTACTAATTTGTTTGTACATAAACTATAAAAATGAAATAATGTGAAGAGCAAATTAATTAAACGCTAAATTATCTCAGTGGCTGTTATAAGTGCTTGAAATTGTAGACAAGCTATCATGTCAAAGCAAAAAGAAAAAACAGTTCCATCTCTGCCCCTACATTTAAAGGGGGACTCTAAAGAATTACGGCAAGCATAAGAAATGTTAAGAGAGAACATAAATTTGAGAACATGAGCCTCCAAAAGGCTGGGCAATTTGGACTTTAAGCAGTATTAACGCTTAAATACACGTATTCTAAGTTCCTAATTCCAGAAAAACTGTTCACATCCGGCTAGCAGTAAGTCCTTATGCAGGTGCTAAATTCAGGATGCTTATGAACCTCGAGTCAAAGCATCATGGAGTTTCTCTTGGCAAAGGAAGTGTTTCAAAGATCCCAGAATGCCAGCATAACAAAAGTTGAAAGAGAAGCAGTGTGCATTTCTGTAATGTTACCAGACACTATTCTTTAAAGTCTAATTCAGGCAATTTTAATACTACTATCAATTACTTCCAATTTGAATTTATATACCTATTATCCTGTCTAGTACACTAGATAAAAAGAAATGGGGCCTCAGAGAATTTAACCAGAATATTCATAAAACAATTTGACTTTTGTCTGTTACTAATGCT
>JAVCKT010096909.1:0-12373 GCA_032273925.1 Rhynchotus rufescens | reverse complement strand
GTGTGTGTGCACACGCATGTACACATGTGGACATACATCTGTATACATGTATAAATGTATGTATATATATGAAAAAGCAATTGTGCACTATATGTTACATCCATATTAATAATAATAATTCAAAGAGCTTGTTTGCATTATTTCGCTCTGGGGAAAAGTACTGTGATATTTCTTACCTTTTTTCTGTTTTTGATGGGGAGGGACGGAAATTATAGAGCTGCCATGCACCTAAAGGTTTCTAAAGAGGAAGATTTTATGTGGATCACTTTATGTAGTTTCAAGTTTGGAAGAGGAGCTACAACTGAAGAACTCCACTTCAGCTTATCAGCAGATATTTAAAAACATGTCAAATTCTAGGTTTCGGATAAGGCTTTTAATGCTTCTGTTTGAATACTGAAAAGGTATTACGAAACAGCATGACAACTGATGTCAAAGCAACAAAAACAAGGTTGGCGCAATCTTGAAATGGAAAAACTGAAGTGGCAGCAGAGAAGTTCTAAAGAAAGGAGAGCTTAGGGTACCAGGTATGCTGTCTGACAGGATACCTACAGGCAGGAGGGCTGTTTAATCGTTTGCCATCTCAGTTCATGCAGAAGAGGAATCGTGTTTTCTCTCATTACACAGGAAACTTGTCTGGGATCAAGGGGCAAAGAGAAGACTTGAGGCTATCACATGCTCAGATGTGCCTCTGATAATATCACCTTGCAGGTGCATATCTGTAGGCTAAGCGGACTGCACACCACCCAAGGTTCACTTCTCCCCCATATCAGTGCATGTAATAACACTGATTTTTTTCTACATTATTTTTAAATGAACCCCTGAAAGAGTAAATAATTAATAAAACAATTTTCAAGGAATTTTCATCCATTTCATGTATATTAGTAACAGAACTACTAATGCCTGAAAACAAATACTTGCCATTCTCCACATGTACAAAAATGAAAAGGAGAAATGTTATTACCTTATTATCACATCATATGAGTCAATTTTCTCTCCTAATGTCTTATTTCGAAGTACTCCTCCATTACCAACCACAACACACCTTCGACAGGCAACACTGTAGATAGAACAAGCAGAACTTTAAGACCCACCATTTCACTTAGATCATTAATATCAATGTTGACGCATTGATATTAGGGGCACTTAGTTGATTTGACTGAACCATAAAAACTTATTTATATGTGTCACTATGAAGGAAGTGCACGTTATTGGGAAATAACCAGAGGGATAGGCTTGATAAACAGTTGCATTTGCACATGACAAGATACAAATTAGATAGCATTACTAAAGACCTAAAACACTAACAGGAAGCTATAAATTACATCTTATAATACATCCAATCAAAATAACTAATCCTTTTGAATTTAGAAAATATATTTAGAATATATACACATTTAAAATGCACATGGGAGTACTCCATAAATGAAAATGCTGAACCCATGCGATGGATGCCACCCTGTGTAGCGTGCTGTAGGTGACCCTGCTGGAGCAGGGGGCTTGAAATAGACCATCTCTAGGGGTCCTTTCCAACCTCAACCATTCTGTGATTCTGTGAAATTCTAATGCTAAAGTCCTTCGATGAGCTGTCCCATGTCTTTTAGTTGTCTCCTTCACTCTACACTGCTTTATTTGAAAGCAAGCTAGTAAAATGTCTGTCTTGCTTTTGCAAAGAGAGCAACTAGGGCTTGCTTACTCCAGAATTTTGGCTCCTTGGGTAAATTTTACATCCAGTATGAAAGACTGCAAGCTCCTCCTTTCTAGCACAAGTATTGTGATTAAAAAAATGTGTCTTTTAAACTTTGAGCAAAAGCTTTTTAATGGCTTGGCTGCACCAAGAATGCTGGCCAAGCAAAAACATCGGTGTTCTGTTCAGGCACATTTGCAGCTTACTGAGCATGAATCCTCCTTGACATCCCATTCACAGGGGTCTTCAAACAAGAAAAGGGCTCCATGTTATTTCTTACCATAAGAGACCAAGAGATGAAGTAACAGCAAACACCGGAGCCTGTATCAAATGGCTAGTGCTTCCTCCTCAGATAGTCTAGTTTGCTTCAGCTTTACTCAACACAATGGAAAGGGCCTGTTCCAGCCCAGACTGACCAACAGCCCAACCCAGCACGCAGTCTTCTCACCCTGCAGCAGAATTACTAACTTAGTCGCAGCCTCACTGCATGTGGACTATCTTCTCTCTTTATTCCAGGATTACTCCAGACTATTCATTTTCCAATTTTCCAGATTTTCAGTCTAGCTTTAAAATGTCCCGAGCAAGTACACAAATGAACATATACATACTGAAACATTTATGGTGGGAGGAAGGGAAGAGAAATAACCGTTTTCCTGAATTATGCTGCATTACTCATCCCTATACCACAGAGTTCAAAACAAGAACCTGACTCTATGAAAAAAACAAAAACAAAAAAAAACAGTAAAGAGGGAAAAAAAAAGGAAAAGGGAAAATGTGGACAAAAAGAGTAATCGGTAAGTGGTGAGGACAGAATGAGGAAGAGATGTAAAAAACAAGCTCTCCTCCCTTATTGACTGATACAGTCAAGCCTTGTTCAGGACTTAAGAAGCTGACTAATACTACTTGTAGAGAAATACAGTGAAACACTTGACAAAGCTTTTAAATTCCAGCCCCCTTCACATTTTTAACTGGTTTGTTATTATCAACTGCCCTCAAATAACCAATAAAGCATCTAAGATTGGTATGTGATATTTTGAAAAAGTATCAAAGTGGACAAGCAGATTAAATATACTAGATGCTGAACATAGTCAAACAAAGTAAAGAGACCACCTTTTAATCTCTGTCAAGCTCAGGAAGTCAGATAATGCCACCTCCAACAGGAAATCTCACATTAACGTGCTACTTCTGCATTATTCCTCTCCATTAGCCACACACCCGGCCTCAGCTGTCTCCAGTTACAGTAGTGGAGCCTAAGTCTGCAATAGCATAGGTCCTGCCATTGAAGATAAGCAGCAAAGGAAATTTTTTATGCTAGAAATGTATAACATTTCATTTACATTTGTGGGCTAGGTGTAACCACACCAAAAAACAGACCATAACCTCAAGGAAACCTAGGTATGAAGTGGAGATAAAGGATATGTAGCAATATAAAAGATATTTAAGTAAAACTGACATGTACTTATGGTAGCTTGCAGAAATAAAACACACGAGTTTTCAGGAGACTGTCATTCCGATAGTATTTCGCCAACTCTACTTCTCCTATTTTCCTTTCTCATAACATTGTCTTATTTGAAAAACAAGCAACCCTCACCCCTTCTCCTGATCAATAAATTGGTTGGAAGAGAAATAAATTCAGAGCTTTAAGCTCTAAACTTTGCTATAAGTGAACTTTAACAGAGCAAAGGTCCAGTTTACAACCACCAGCACAATATTTAAGAGGAAAAGAAGTTAAGACTTTAACTGTAACAAGGGAAGATGCATTCTCATCACAGTTTAAATCAGGACCTGTATATATCCTAAATATATCTCCAAATCTAAGCGCAAACCCTTAGTCACTCGTTCAAACCTTTGCCCTAGGTCAAACCGCATGAAAGAGCCTCTTAATTAGAAGGCCAAACATCATTTTACTTATTGTGCTTATGGTGAAATACCAAAAGAAAAGCTCTCCTGCCTGTATAAAAGAAAGATATTGTTAAGTGGAAATGTAGCCTTTAAAGGTCAAAAAGCTCATGTCTTCCACATTCCACTGAAATACTGTTCCTTGGAGGAAGTGTTGTGGGGGGAAGATCTGGACTCCAACTCTTTCAACACTCCCAATTCTCCAGTTGCCTCCCGAGGAATGCAAATTATTTTCTTTGAGGTTATTTGGTAAAAGACGGATGCAGAGGTCACATCTTGTTGACTCCCTATTGTGTAAATGCATTTGGGGGAATTCACTGGTGATAAGCTTAGAGTCTTAAGAGCTCCTGTTGAGTACACATGAGGAAATCGGGGAACTGGGAGTTCAATGGGTATTTGATGGATCTACACCGCTATAGTCGAAAAGCCTTCTCCTGCAAGAAATTCCACTGAATCAACAGCACAATTCACTCCAGGTAGGTTTCCAAAGCTGTACTTTCACCCAGTAAGAATCCTATCTTTCTTTGGAAACCTGCACCGTTTTAGGGAAAAAAATCCTTTGTAGTTTGCTGTGTATTTTTATGGATGTTGCAAACTAATCTAGTTCATGCACATATATTTGACATTCATGAAAATATTTCAAAGCAGTTTCCCACACACACACACGCGCGCACTTAATAATAAGTTTACAGGGAAATTCAATTTATATTTCTTTTCTGCCAACAAGAGGAGGTTGCAGCAATACAGAACTGCCTAATAACAGAGCAACAGAACTACAGGAGTATTTTGCTAGGATTATTTCCCCAAGTGCTTCCTACTGTTAAATCATTGTATTTCAGTTATGTGTTTATAATCATATTAAAAAATTCTTTCTTTCATGCCCTATCAATGCTGTAGAAGTCTAATAGTATATAAGAAGAATATATCATATGAAGTCATTGTACTTTTGATTCATTTAATCTACTGCTTTTAATTAAATGCTAAGAGTTCTCATTTTGCTTTTGTACTACTAAAGCATATTACTTTTATTAAAAGGAAGCTTCTCTCAGAACCACTAAACATTTCTATGTCTTGAATGGAGAACCTACACTCAAAAGATAACAATCACTTTTTGATCTGTAGGAATTATTTAAAAGATTTTATGTTGTACTACAAGGTTATTCACTTTGCAATCAAATTGATTATAGCACTGAACTTACGATGTCAATGAATTTCTAGCACATTTGCCATTCTCTTTCTTCAAACTTCAGACTAGCCTCATCTTTGTAGGTCACTTCTGTATAAACTTGCTGATTTTCACAGTCCCAACAGAGGGTAGTTCCTTGCTGGTTTTTGTTTTGTTTTTAACTTAGTAAGAGTAAAAGTGAATTTACTAGATTAAAAGAGTAAACACACGGAAAGGAAGGTGTACAAGAGGTGGAGAAAATAATAACTCTCCCCTACTTCCTCCCCCACCAAAAAAACCACTTGGGTTGGACAGGAAAGCTACATATTAAAGACAAGATAAGTCCTATTATTTTGCTCATATTCCAACTAAGTTTAATTAAAATGTGAACCTTGCATTTGACCTGAGGCATAATGTTCTGTTTGATCTCCTTGATTAAAATAGCCATGTACAGCCAGCCTCATCATTATTTGCATCCAGCTCTTAGGTATTCTGCCTATTAACATGATATATGGTAGGTTCTCAATCCATGAGCTACAAATCTAAGAAGCCATTTGCATCACTTGGTAAACACATCATCTTAGTATATTTACCAAGCTTACTGCCCTACCTACAAAAATAAATACATCAAAAGCCTGAAAGAAGTGGCTTCTATCCAAGAGATTTAAACAGGACAACATAATAAATGGCAAGTGAGTTATCTAGGGCGTGCTCCTTTCTGTGCTTCTCTGCACAGATACAGCCACAATCTGATGACTGCTCACTTCAGATATTTTTCTGAATAGACAGTTAAAGTAAGCTGGTTTACATTAATAATGGCTCTGGAAAAGGAGATCTTAGACACTGTCAAGGATGGTTTCATTGCCCTTGAGTATAAATCGTCATTAAAGGAGGATCGCACTGTGGTTAGTTAGCAAATTCTTAGGATACTTGGGGAAAAAAATGTAAGTTTATGTTACCTCACAGAAAGATTATTCTCGTATGCTGGTGCTGCATATGCTTAAAAACAAATTACTTCAAAATCTGTAAATAGAGACACATTCCTTTCACACCATAGGTCAAATTCTCAACTTGTGAAACTCCAGGATAACATCACTGATGCTATTTTTCAGGTAAGTACTGAACATGAATATGCATGAACAAATGCAGCAGCAAATAAACCACCTTACCTGTCATCTTCATTGCTCAGGCCACAATTTTGCAGTCTTGAAAGGGCTAAACGGAAGAATTGCTCTGGAAAGCAAAGAGGAGAGAGAAGGTTTTAATGAAACACTCAGTAGTTCCCAGTTTAAAAATAAGTTTGCCATCCTGACTACAGCATTTTTAGTAACTATTGTTTTTATACACTGTGCTTAAAGAACTTAACTTGTAATTTAGGGCCATGCATGAATCAAGCATGTCAAAGGAATCGAGGTTTCTCATGGCTCCTTTCCAGAGAGCGTTTCCCACCCTCATATTCCCTTGTGGGCAAAAACAATGGGATTTGTACCTAGAAGCTCCCCAGAAGTATAAGAGGGTTTTCCAAGACTCATGCCCTAATGGGCTTTGATTTTGCCTTACTCGCCTTCAGCTGGAAGAGAGGCAACCTTGATGTAGCCTCCCTCCCTCCCAGAGGAGGGGCTGTGCAGCCTAGGCATGGGAACCACGTTACTGATCTTGAGATAATTCACCCAAGCAGCCTGTGCTAACTGCAAAGCATCTTCTCAGTCCTCCCTCAGTGCTGGTTTTGACACTTCTGTAGCTCTCATTGCAACAGGACTTGAGTGACTCCTTCTCAAATGTGGTTTTCCTGTTTGCAACCCCAGAGAGGCAGGAAAATGCACCATTCTTGACACACAGACAGAGGGCAAGGCAAGAGGCTAGCACCCAGATTTGCAAGGGCAATAAAATGGTGTGCTCCTCGGGCTTAAAAGTAGAAGTCACTCAGACTTCACAACCTTTCTCAAAAGTGCAACCGAAGTGTTCAGAGTCTCTATCCCAGGCTAAACTGAGCCTGAGCGAGGCAAGCAGCAGCTGTCAGCAGGCAAGCCCTTTGCATGGGTGCAGCCACGTGGCGGGATGGCAGGACGCCACTCCGCAGCCTCAGCGACACCTCCTCTGACCTAAGGAGCCAGCCAGCCTGGCGAAGGCAAACGTTGCCGACCTCACTGCCTCAACCTGGGGACACTGCCATGGGCCTCAGGGGGACCTGAGGTGTGTGACACCTTAGGTGTGTGACAGTTTAGGTGTGTGTCACCTTAGGTGTGTGGCACCTTAAGTGTGTTGGGTGAATCCCAGTGCACTGACACAGCCGACACTCCACGGAGTGTTGTATATCTTCAATACTCCAGCACAAATATATGCAGGCTGGGTGAACGGAGTTTAAATTTAATCTCCTGCCTTCTCCACTCCAAGCAGCATGTGTTTTGTTAAAAACAGGATGCAGGTCAAATGGACTAAATAAAACCATTAAATTGCTGGAAGGTGTCCCTCAAGGTCTGGCATTGGTCAACAGAGTATATACCAAGCCTAAGGATTCAGATGACCTAACTTTATGCATTTACACTTTAAATATAGATTCATACAGAACACAAACCTGCTCTCTTTATTCCATAAGGTAGTTCAAACTTTTCACTTCCATGGAACTCTGCCACTTTGATAAAATCATTAGCACACAGGAATGGGTATATTTTGTCGACCCTAATAAAGTGGAAAAATAAAGAAGTTTCAAAAATCCACATGACAAATAAGAATATATTTAGAATATTATACTATATTAATACAATATTATAATGTTATAATGTAAAATTTAGGTAGCAAGTGAAGGATAAAAGAGCTAATTCTCTGTTAGTGTAAGTTATATGGATTCACTGAAGTCACACTCACTGAAGAAGTTTACACCACGAGACAGAATATTTCAAAGAAGCTATGATCCAGTGACACAACCAGTAACAGCAAAGAAAAATAATAATTATTAAATATGGTAGTAACAGGGAAAAAAAAGAGTTTGAAACAAGGTGTTTTAATTTGAAAATATCTTGAGCACTTCATCATGATTGAGAAGTGCTCCCATTCCAAACAAGTGGTACTTTACAGCAGTGTTAACCTCAGTAAGTATGTTGGGGCTAGAGGAGCAGATCCATATAACAAAACAACATACAAGGGTGCCAAGTCCACACACAGCAGGGATTTACTTGGGACTAAGTAGGTACAGTTGTGCACTTGCCATACGCCTTCTGTATGCTTCTGTATGCTTTGTACGGAAAAAAATCCAGCCCATGTGCACACTCCGCACATGTGACATAGGCATCATAGACGATAGGCATCATTATGGCTGGAAAAGACTTTTAAGATCATCGAGTTCAACTGCAAACCTATCCTCACCATGTCTGCTAAACCATGTTCCTAAGCGCCTCATCTATACATTTCTTGAGCACTGCCAGGGACGGGGACTCCACGACTTCCCTGCACAGCCTGTTCCAATGCTTGACTGCTCTTTCTATGTAGAAATTCTTTCTAATGTCTAACCTGAACTTCCCCTGGTGCAACTTGAGGCCATTTCCTCTTGTCCTATAAGTAGTTATTCTGGAGGACAGACCAACTCCCACCTCAGTGCAGCCTCCTTTCAGGTAGTTGTAGAGGGCGTTAAGGTCTCCCCTGAGCCTCCCCTTCTCCAGACTAAACAATCCCAGCTCTCCCAGCCACTCTTTGTAAGGTCTGGGCTCCAACCCCTGCACCAGCTTCGTTGCCCTTCTCTGGACACGCTCAGCACCTTCGTGTACTTCTTGCAGTGAGGGGGCAAAAACCGAACACAGTATTCAAGCTGTGAGCGACCGAGTACAGGGAGACGATCGCTTCCCTGGTCCTGCTGGCTACGCTGTTCCTGATAAAAGCCAGGAGAGCGCTAACCTTCTTGGCCACCATCATGAGGGTATATGCCTCCAAAGGCCCTTCCTCCTGTAAACTGACACTCCAACACGTCACACTTTCCACGTGTCATGATAGGACAAGTCACTTGTTCCTTGCAAAGGCAGTGACCATGGCCAAGGGTTATTCCACACCAGGGAAGGGAGTCAACCTGCCAAGTCAAGCCGAACGAGCAGGGGGCAGACTCTGTCCCATCACGTGCTACCATGCCCTTGGCTTCACCTCATACTTCAGGCCACAGATGCTTGCTGAAGCGGCTGACTTTGCTCTAATCCTGCATACCATGCCTTGTATTAAAATGCTAACACACAAGTGTGCAGTCACAAGAAGAAAGCCTAGAGTGTTGAACATAAACATGCACACAGTCACTACGTGACTTGTTGCTCCATTAAGAATATTAAGAACTGCAAAAGAAATAATCTCACCCTCTCGGTTTCACAAATCAGATGTCTCACTCATTCAGCTCCACATAGTTAGAAAATACCAACAGCAAAAGAGAATCAAGAACGAGGCTCCAGGTTAACAAAGTGAGACCTACCAACTTCTTGAGACACTGCACTAAACATCCTTATTAAATTTAATAACACGCCTTGCTGTTGAGAGGCAGCTGGTAAGGCTTAGTTGTAGTAAATAATTAATGTACTGCAAAGGAATTCTTAATTCTAGCTCTGTTTCCTTTCCAATAAATAATTCTGCCAGGCTAGAAATCCTTTCAGCCACCCCAGGCTATTACCAAAGTGCACAGACCAGGTCTTCAGCTCAGGCAAACTACTCCCTCATGCAAACAGGCATGAGAGAGACTCAGCCCTGGCTCTGCACCTACCTTCTCCCTTGCACGGGAGCAGGGCTACCCTGTCATGTCTGACAAGGAGCCAGTGTGGGCCCCTTTTGTGAGCAAAAGGGTTAGTGTCACTCCTGTGAGCTAAGCCAGGATATGGTCTAAATGCCTTCCCAAGCTTTCCCCAGGGCCGTGCTCAGTGTTTGCTCAGATAAAATACAAAGCCCACAACAGAGCCTGCCCGCTTCTGTTCCCGCGGCACTCCCTTGATCTCTCTCATCTAACACACATGCTTCTAATACAGAAAACTCCCAGCATTTCCCCACACACATCTTGGGGGCACATCTGTGACCAAGCATTTTCTGTATTTTGTGTGGAAGCTCTTCTTTTTTTCCAGCTTCCTGCTTCTTTAAGAAGGTTCCTTTCTGCAAATATCTTAAAGAAGAGGACATTCAAAGCATATGGTTTAACAGTGCTTTCCAAAAAGCAAACTATGGACAATCTCAAATGTTTATTCATTAACAAAGAGAAAGGGGGGAAATCTTTTATCATTAAAGCCTGGGTGTATTTGGACACATTCATGCTCCTTTCCACTCAAACTGAAAAGACTTTCAGAACTTCTCTGGTCTCTGGCTGCTACAGAAATGCTTAGCTATTGAAACATCTTAAGCTTGTAATTCCAAGCCCAATCACAAAATGACTGAGTTGCAATCATTGTCATTAAGGCTTCTTTTACAGGAAAAGAAAGGGTGGAGGATTAGGTCTTGTATTTCAATCAAGAAAATAGTTTCAATGATACTGTTTACTCTATCTGCAGATAAAATATTTGTTTATTCACTGCCTACGCAGCATGTTGAGCTAGTTGTATTGCCTAGGTGAGGAAGAATGGCAAGCTGAACAATTTGTGTTGCCAGATCCAAGAAAAGCAGGAATGAACTCAAGCCTAAGATCTGTGCTTCCTGAAGTGAAGCGAAGTGTGAAATAGTCCAGGACATGTAAACACTCAATAGTTCTCCTCAAATTGACACAACCTTTCCCTTCTTCCCACCTTCTCACATAGGACTCACCCCAGCAAAGATTCAAAAGCTGGTTTCAGGAGACAAGTGTCTAGTTCATTCTTTCTTTCCACAGCAGTGGGTGGCAGTCTGCAAGAGAAGGATTTCAAAGAAATGGCAAGAATAGAAACATGGGGCATCAACAAGCTGGGGAAACTTGGACAAACAAAATTAGCAAGCTGGCTACTGAGTTACCACCATGACAAATTTTTAGAATTGCCTTTGTGTTGTGAAGACAGACTTTCCTAGTTGCAGCTTGACTCTTTTTACTAGCAAGGCTCTTAGTTTCACAGAGTTGCTCCAATGGGGCTGTGATTTTCCTCGCTGTGCAGCTATTGTGGCACATGAAGCCAGTAGTTAGAGGTGAGGGCCACCTCCAGAGAAGCAGAAGCCTTCTGGTGATCCAGCCTGCAGCTCTACACAGGTCATGAGCTCCTCCAAGATGAGCAGGGGCTCTCTCTGGAGCAGGGAGTGGAGAGCACCACACACACACTTGAGGAAAGAGAGATGCTTTGGGCTAAGTCACTCCTCTCATAATAAGGCCAGAAGGCTAAGACTTATGCTTCTAAGCACATTCCCGCCTTAGCACTTTAGCTCATTTAAGAACAAACACGGAGGCCAGGAGGGAGGGTAAAGTTCAGTCTGAGCAATGCCTGCATCTGGGCCGCATTAAGAGCAGAAGGATGAAACCACTGCGTTACAGCCACAAGCCAAACAGGCCATTAAGGTTAATTGATTTTGTAACCTCAGCTTGTCATGTGAATATTGACACCAAGAAAGCATGCTGGGAAATGCATCAGCCGGCCAGCTAATTGTTTTCTAGCTACAGTCTCACAAACAGGACCGCTTCAGAGAGAATGGAGGCCTGCATTTAAATTTTAGCATAGATGCTCATTAGTCCTGCAAACCTAATTGCAGGAATTTACTGCAGCAACATCTGCTTATGTGCAGAGCTTATGCATTTGCACATCACATGCAAGTAGAAGGCATCTCTGATTTTTTTTCAATTTGAAGTACAAAATTTGTCCTTGCAGTCTTGCTAACTTTGTTCAGGCTGCACCTCGGAAGCACAAACAGTTGGAGATTATTAACAGATGCCCTTCCCACAGAGCATTGCTTTTTACAGTCACTGTGAGCAGCTGTAATATTAGCCAAATACTGGACACATGACAGGGACAAATTCATTTCTGCTAAACATGTTACAGCTGCGTGCGTAACAGAAATGGTCAGTGACTGCATGACAACTAATTGAGTAGGGAGCCTCAGGATAATGGTATAGATTTTAGTTTCAATCCCTCTCCCAGGCCAAACAGCAACCACAATACACACACATACACATATTCAAAAAAATATATATATACACACACAGACACACATACAAAAGTGCTGAACTTACTGAGTAATTCCAGTAGCCTCATAGGAAGAAGGACTCCTCACAGAAGAAGTCTGTCCGTGAAAACTAATCCTGCAAGAAGGAAACACAGTAGCATTGAGTGTTGCTATAAACTGTAGCCAACATGGATAGACTTTCGTATCAGTCATATGAGACAAATAAAGGCAAATCAATCACTCCCTTTAAAAGCGATCAGTATCACCTTCACAATACAAACATATGGTCAGCCCTGGTTGGCAAAGGCCTGCAAAATAAAATCTCAGCTTCTTAGACAAGCGCCCTCAATTTTTAGGCCCCCAATAGCCTATGCTACTGGAGACAGTCAAGTCTCATCTCCCAGCAATTGGCCTCAATGAGTTTCAGCATTTCAGAAGGTGCCAGCTCCACCTGCAGATACTCCCATGCATGGGGTAGGTCTCTCCCAA
Source organism: Rhynchotus rufescens (assembly GCA_032273925.1). Taxonomy (NCBI): domain Eukaryota; kingdom Metazoa; phylum Chordata; class Aves; order Tinamiformes; family Tinamidae; genus Rhynchotus; species Rhynchotus rufescens. The sequence continues at coordinate 68 of JAVCKT010096909.1, read as the reverse complement.
GCTGATTATCAGACACCTAGGAAGGGAGCTCACACTAAACACACTGAGACAGGGAGCAAGGAGTCACG
>JAVCKT010096908.1:0-12373 GCA_032273925.1 Rhynchotus rufescens | reverse complement strand
GTAAATCACCACACCAAACAATATCTTCTATCCTCATAAATTGTTTCATCTGCTGACCTCTGTGTTAACACCATTTGCTAAGGAGTAAATATATTATTAAATGAAACAGCAAGTGTCTCCATAGTTCAGAGGCATTCATTCTTTCAGCAGCCTCTGGATGCTTTTGAGCTAGAGTGACAACTTTCTCCTTAAACCTCACTGCTGCATACTGAAGCCATCAAGTGAGTCCAGTTGTGTACCCAGTTTGGGGATCTTGCAAATAAAATCTGAGTTTTCCATCTTATGATAATGTCAAGATCTCATGAGGTTTTTGTGAAAAGAAAAATTTGTCTTCTATCAGAATAGCTCCCTTCCTTAAGTGTTGCATGCTATATCACTTCATATTTAAGAACCTCACCACCTACTTTGGAGACTGTTAAGCCTCAGTGGTGGTAAAATTCTAGTAAAAAATGGTACCAGCAATCATGGGCCACAATTCTCTCCAGTATTAAAGCCGTTATACTGCAGCTACTGTTGCCAAAGGAGAGCTGAAGTGTGGATGCTTTCAGGTATTTATATAAAAATCATGCTGTGGTTTACTGATACTAATTCTAGATGCATCTGTTATATCTTCAGATTTAACTTTCGAATTTGAGCACCACCATTAAGCATTCTGAAAAGGAAAATTTCACTAGCATTTAGTGAAATCCTTATGTGAAATTATCCCTTGATATTCAGACTGTGCAGTCCAATAGGTGGATGGGAAAAATGAAGTTAGTAACGTGTTTCTGATTGTTTGGGGTAGAAGGATTGAATGTTGTGTCTGTCTCTGTTCCACTCAGCTTCCATGAGCAATTGCAAGGCGGACTGAATGCATGAATATAAAACTTGATAAAATTCTGACTGATTAGAGGCACTTCTCAGTTAATAACCATCAATTAATGATAATCTCCAATGAGTGACAAAGAAAATAATGAATGCCTTCTGGCTACACTGTGCTGTCTGCACAGATCAAATGACATTTCTCTCTGCATTGCAGAACAAAGTAATGAGTATAGAACACAATTCAGCAGTGAGGCTGCTGAATCCGGAGGACCCTGTTTTTGCCACGAGATACTTTGTGAAATCCCATTCCCACCATGTACTAACCTCACAGCAATCAAGTCCCATCACTTTATATCTCCCCAAACTGCTGGTCAACCTGGGAAAATATTTTGGCATTACCTTCTTCCTTGTAGTCTGTACCATAACAATAGCTATGAACGTACCGTTTTTTTTTTTTCAAATCTCACACTTCAATTGGACATGGCAGGATAGCCATGCAATTCCTTTCAAGGTTTTCAAGGTTCAAGGGAGTGTCTATGATGGTAGAGCAGATCTTTAGTAAATCATGAAACGAGTATTCTGCTGTTTCATGATTCTTCTTATCTTCCCCTTAGGAAGACAAAAGGAAACTTCAAGTTAGCAATATTATCTGGCCTTGGGACAGGCAAGGCAAGGCATTTCTGGGAAAGGATCAGAGAACTGTTATCTACCTCACACCCATCGTGCAGGGTTGGCACTATTGCAACAGCTCCAAGCTGGCTCCAGTGGCTCCCAGTAGATCCTGAAGCTGGACACTGACAGCACTCTCAAAGGAACATCCAGGACAAGCACACAAAATGTGTCCTCCAGGAGCTGCCCTTCTCTTTAGACTTACTGTAGGCACAACTTTCCACAAATGGGCCTTTCTTGGCATATAACAGCTCTTTCCACATGGGATCAATGGAAACGTGTATTGCAAAGCTTTTTGCTAGTAAGTCTTCTTTGATGATCACATGCTTCTGGCAGACAGAAAAAAAAAAAGAATGAGAAAAAGCATCGTATTTCTTGATCATCATCAAACAACTGAAGCTAAATACAATAAACCCTCTGAAGAGGTTAGCACTGCACATTCCATGTATTTCCAGCCTGATGATTACTGGCCTTTTCCTCCTTGCCAGCTTAAAAAAGTCATTCGTTACTGTAGGAAGTGGCCTTTGTTGCACAGTATATGCATGTGAATTTAGTCTAATACAATGAAGAGAAAGTAAGAGTTGGCAAGATCATACTCTCCCCCCACACTCCAGCAATTACTGTGCTGTTAAACAAAGAGGTAGAAGAGAGTTGCTGCAAATGTGTTTAAATGTGACTTGCAAATATGGCACTAAAAATGCTGGGGTTTCTGTGCCAAATGTCCAAAGCATGAAGAGGGATAAAGGGAGGAATATTCAGTCTAGAGCAAATAGGCTGGCATTTAGATGGCTCCATCAGAGCTAGTTACTCTCAAATCATCTGAAGTCAATAGAGATCTAGTCAATGTGGTTAACGGGGCCTGAAGTGCAGTTCAGACATGTACTTTGGTATAAGCTAAAATAAGGCAGATGAATCATGCTGTGAAAGAGACTATTTTCGCCTTGGACAGCAAAGGAGTCCAGAGTGATTAGCTCAGCTGTAGACATTTCTAGGGTGAACAGCGCTTTTTAAAAACATATTATCTTTATTTTGCTAGTATCTTGATTTTTTTGCACTATTCTGATAACCTGATTCTTCCTAAGCAGTATGACTAATTACTAATAGTATTCCTGAGAACTTCATCTATTGTGAGTCTTACTACAAAGCATTCTGAGATTGTATCAGAATAGGAAATCTGAAGTGTCTTTGACAGTAAAGAAAAAGTTTTTAGATATGTGATTAAAGAGAGTATAATAAGAAAGCATAAAAGATTACTTTTGGAGCTCAAAATATGGAAAATATTTATTATAATTTCAGATTTTTAAAGTCAGCTTCATGATTTTATGGAGAAAATATCTTCTGCTTTTGAGCTTTGACATATTCTATGAGCATTTCCAAGAAGAGGATGATGCGAGCTAAAACCTGACTGATTTCATAGGTCCTATTACCATTGTTTTGAAAAAAACAAACCAACCAACAAGAAAAGTTTTTTCCCATCTGCTGATAAAAATATACTAAGAAATTCCAAATTCTGACAGGTGTCTCTGCCTCTGAAAGAAGATTTTCTCAAAAAGAGATGAAAGTCTGTGAGTTACCCAAAGAACCAGCTCATTTGATTCTTGGCAAAATCAACATCTTCATTCAAGTCGTTCAATGATTCACCAGAAAAAGACTCTTAAATACCTTCATCATTGAACAGAGGAGTTTTTTTTGAAGAACCTGATTTGTAAGATGGTACATACAATTGTTTGTCCACTAGAAGGACTCAAAATATATGTACAATGCAGGTGAAAATGCTCAATTGTGAGGATATCTCAAGCACAAGACATTATTTTGTATATATATACATATGTGTATGATTATATCTATCTATATCTATATATATATCAAGTCAACTAGTACACTTTTATTTATGTCAAAGAAAATTCAAATTAGAGATCTAAATGTATATGCTTTTGTTATTTGAGTTTTCTAGAGATATCCAAGATAACTATGCAGATAAGAGAAATATACAACAGAGCTTTTGGAGGCTTGTGCTCTCCAGGAATAAAATTTGGAGTCTTTTGGAGCAAAATATTTCCTATGACAGTGGATAATCATGTTTAATTCATTGAGGTAAGGCCATGCTATCTTCCTCCAGCACTCACAGACATCAACAGGACTCTCTGCAGACAGAGATTAAGACTTGTTCTCACCTTATTTTAACCACTTAGATGTTTAACCTAAGCAAGACACTCTGTAGAGTCAACAGAGAGAAGGAGGATGACTGAGAGGATATGCTGGACCAATTATCTTCAAAAAGACAAGTTTCCAAAGATGGGATGGGCTGTTATTATATCTCTCTACTGACAATAGAGGGAGCCTAATGACCATTTAGAGCAAGACTACTTCTAAAGTCTGAATTTGGTTCAGGTTAACAGTGTCCCAGTGAAAGGGACCTGAGAGAAGGAGTTAAGGGAAGAAGAGGGAAAAAATTGAAGGAGGGACTCAGAAGTAGTCTACAGGCACATGGGTGTGATTGCACCAATTCTGGAGATCCCTGTTTGATAAATGATCCTATGTGTTTCAGAAACACCATTTAGTCACTTTGTGGAAGGACTCAGAAATGCTCCCTAGTAAATGGACACAACTCAGTGCCCCTCACTCAGAGAAAACTTAGTGCTTTACTAAACGAAGCCTCTGGCACCTGACCACCAACCAGTTGTTTCTGTGAATTACCTGTCATTGCCCAGCCCAGGATGCACTTGGGACAAGTTGTTCCATGGGAAGAGTACTGCTCAGTGGGATTACATCAGACACTCTCACCAAGAATATCACACACTGTGCAATGCTACAGAGTCTAGCGAGGTGGTGTCAGTCAGGAGAAATAACAGGAAAAAAGGGTTGCACTTCATGGTTAACATGGTTAACATAGTTCCGACTATCAGAAAGGCAAGACTCATTATAAAAGACATTTTCTGATGGACAGGCTGAGATGTCATTAGAAAGACCACGACATAAATTCTGCTTCCTTCTGGAAGAAGTACTTGCCCAGGGAGACTGGAAGTTTCTCCATCACTGGAGATTTACTTAAATGGAGAAAGACTTAAATATATAATCTCATTTGTATAGAGATATTTGTATACAAAAACAGAAAAACAGAAAAAAAAATCCAAGAAATTTCTGAGTTAATAAGAAGGGAAAATTATTCTAGCTAGATTGGGTGGCGCTTTCCATTTTTTTTTTTTGGAAAAATTTGCTTATTAGCAACCGTATAAAACTCTATTAAATAATTCTATCTACTTAATTCCATTTCAGTTGAAGTTACTGTTAAATATCCCATTGATTTCAATAGCAGATCAGCAAAGTCCTAACATTTCAAAGGTTTCTTTTATGGTGCTTATCCTGCTAATAAGCACCATCTGCTCAACAGAAGAGCCATCCACCCATTTTCTAACAGCACTTTGCTCTCTAGGGACCTAAACCATGTTTATGGAATCACGGCTGTTCACCTATAGAGGCTGAGAGGAGACTAACAGCTTCCCACTGTGCAGAAGAAGCCCTTAACAGGGTGAGCTTCCAGTAAAGGTGTTATGCTGGTGTTGAAAGCCCTTATGCTTTCACTTTTGCAACACAAATTGCTAAGATTCAGACTAGTCCACAGAGCACTAAATGAGTGCCTGGATTCACGCTAAAGGAGACTTGTTATCACATAATTAGTATCAGTATGGGAAAAGGCTAAATCCTTCATGGAATGCAGAAAAGAATGACCGAAGAATATTTGTTCTCAACCATCACAGATATTCTAAAGCTGAGAGTGCTCTTAAACTACAAGAGCATTTCTTTAGACAAAAAGCAGTAGAAATCCCTTTAAATACAGGATTAAACTATCTGTTGAGCTTCAGTAAATATTGGATGCCTTTGAAGAAAATAGGTGTTATTCAGAGTTTCACTTTAAGGTTCCTTTTCATATTCTGTTGGAGAACAAGTTGGACATCATAATGGTCAACTCAGGGTTTTACACACATGCACACACACACAAATCTAATCTCTGATATATGATGTGATCTCTGAAATAAAGAAAAGGTAGGAAAACAAGCTGAGCTTTGAATTCATATCTCAACCCAGAATGCAATCAAATTTGTGGGGAAGTAGGTACTCAGATGTAAAATAGTTTTGCTACAGTGAGGGGGAGGAGCTATCCCTGGTACTTATTCTGAAGAGTCAACCACTGACCACTGCAAAATTGCAGGTATATTCTGGTGTATGTAAAGGAACATCTCCAGGCACAAGATATGGCTCTTGTGCACCACCAACCCGAGTGAACAGTTTTTTCTAATGTCCCACTTAAATTTCTCAGACTAAAATCTGTGGTCACTGCCCTTTGTTATACCTTCTGCCATTCCTGATAAAAGTGTGGTCCAATGATTTTATAACTCTCTTACAAGTAATCGCAGGCAGCTTAGCTCAACCTTTAGCCTCCACTTCACATTGCTAAATTACTCCTTACCTTCTCCCTCTAACATCTCTTTAGGTTTCGCTTGTGATTGCAGGTTTGTCAGCCACTGTCCTTAACTTTTTGTCAACTGTATATTCCCTGAGAACACATTCTGTCATTGCCTGGGTCACAAAATCATAGCATCATCAGACATTTCATGTTTGAGGTGACTTCAGGAGCTCTCCAGTCCGGCTTCCTACTCAAAACATGCCCAGTAATGAGGACAAAACAGATTGCTCAGGACTCTGTCCATCTCTGAAAACCCCCAGAGATAGAGACTTCACAGCCCCTCTGTGCAGCCTGTACCACCACTTGACTGGTATTGTCAGGTATATGCTGGACAATATAGGCCCTACTAGCAACTTCTGGGGGCTCCACTCATCATCAGCTGCTGTCTGGACCCTGTACCATTGGTTTGTACCCTTAGCTAATGATGTAAGGCCTTACGCTACTTGTTATTACCAAAGAATATTTTTTTTTTTTTTTGAAGTTCCTAGATAATAACAGGACTTTCTAAAGCCTACAAACAGGTTGATTCCTGGAGGTCGAAATTAATTTTCAAGAGAAAGAAATCACATGTCCAAAGAACAAAACTGTTATCTGAGTCAATACATTGTTTTTATATCCATTCTGTGCCTGCAAAGATTCTGTACTAGATGTCTACATTTCAACAATTTTGAGATCCAGAGCTTTCTGGAGGTTTTCTCCAAATTGAAGATGGCAAAATCATGAAAGGGTGTGCAAGGAAATTTCTAGTGCTATTTGCTGTAGAATGTTAAGACTACCTGACAAGATATTGTAGCCCACGCTTATTGTGTGTCTAGCAAGAAAAGAGGGTTCTTTCCTTCCCAGCTTCCTTTTTTGACCCTTAAAGCATCCTTTCCTTGAGAATACATATAAAAAAAAACAAGATCTGAATTGTCACACACTTTCTCCACCTCCAAAAGAAGTGTAAGAAAACAAGACAACAAACCCTGAAATGTCAAAAATCTCTTCTCCCCTGAGCAGGCTCCCAACAAATCCTTTTAAATATTGCAACACTTATGTTGCATTCTGAAAACATAGGCACTTTATCGTGACTTCTAACCCAGGCAAGATGCTGAATACTTATAAACACATGTTAAGAGTATTCCTTGTAGCTGCCTAGCAATGCCATCCATCCTGCTACCTAACCAGGAGGGATGCAGAGCCTTGGAAGTACAAATGTGCATTCTGGGTAACTCCTTACAGGATGACAACTGAGATACTAAGAACATATGAATTACTGGTCCTAAACATCCTTGGCCACAAGATCCCAAACACTTTTCCTGAAATACTGACTTCCAAGTCTTGCTGTAACTATGCAAGATCTCTTTTTTCCACTGTAAGTTTGCATTTTAAACATCCTGAGCTTGAGTCCAAAAGTTTTTCTGCTGTCCTAAGCATTAGAGTGAATAGATTAGATTAGTGGAATGTAAAAGCAAATGACTTTTAATTCCATTTGCATTTCATATCCTTACAAAAGCATATTTTTCAACTGGTCTTTAAAGAGCTCATGAAAGATCTTTCTTGGATACTCCTATTGACCAGCATATTAGTCCTGTCCTCTCTAAATTAAAAAAAAAAAAGCACTTTGAACTCCTGAATATTTCACACACAAAGCATACACTCGCCTAAAATTGTCTTTATCACTCTTTATCACTGTAAGTCCTACAGATTTTAGATATAAAAATTCTGTTGTTCAAGTGAGAGGGAGTTTGGAGAAGAACGACAAAAGAGGTTAGAGAGATGAAAGAGAATTACAACAAAAAGAAGAAATATGCCTATCCTGTAAGCATGGATTGGACTAAATACTTCAGTGCTGTATAACTTTTTTCCTTGATACAAGGAAATGGTGATACTCCCTCTTGGGCTGTCTTTTTACTATGTGGAGGAAATCAGTGCAAGGAAGGGCTAAATATTGGTATGGTGGAAGGCAAGAAAAAGAATTGTTGCAACAAGCTACAAACAGCCTAAGGGATTTGATTATACATTTATTAGTGTCTCTTCCAGAGCTGTCTGCAGCTGTCATGGTTGTGTGCAGCAGGTTGCCTCAAGCCCTGAATCTTGAGTCATGGACAGCTCCAGAGGAGGGATAACACTTCCTTGACTTCTGCAAGGAAATTCTCACCTAGCTCTTTCCTTTAGTCTCCACGGATAAATCCCAGTGAGGAATAGGGCAGGCGGGAGTCAGGAGAAGAGGGGAGCTGGCACATCAGAGTTCAGTCCCTCGGGCAGCTGGCTGACAGCAGGATTTATGTGCATGTCTGTGTCTGAGATGGGCTTCCTAGGCAGCAAGTAGAAACAGGGTCACCAAGATCCAGAGTGTGACTCAGCCTAAGGCATACATCTAAATTAGGGCAAATGAATCATGTCCTTGAAATTTCTTCACTGAATATAAGATGCTTTAATCATCAGAGAGCCTTGCTCCACTGCAGGTATTTTATAGTGAAGACTTCTTCTCTGCTCTGTCCACAGTCTCACAGTGCCTTGAGCTCACAGGTGGGTTTTGCTCACTCTCTCCTCCAAAAAGGACAACTGAGGCACCAGCAAATACTAGGCTCACGCCTAAGCTCTGCTTTTATGGACTGCACTTGGAAGACACCTAACCAAAGGCCATCAATGAGGAAGTCCTCGTGGATAAATGTACGGCACTCAGTGGGACACTAGAAGGGAAGGAGCACTCACATTGCTACGACTTCATTACCTGGGTTTCTAGGACAGGGAGGACTTTAGGGGTCAGGTCTGGAAGAAGGATGAGACCAGAACAGCAGGTGTTGAATCATGGATGGTTTGTTATAAAGGCACAGGAGAAGCTGCTTCATTAAGTGGGACAGCATACAGGGAAGATCCACAAGTCATTAGATGAAAGCACATTGCAAGTCGCTCTCGCAGACCAAGATTGTTGAACCTCCAAAACATGGGGATGGATTAGAACACAACTGACTAAGAAGGGACATAAATAAGCACAAAGAAGTTTCACTCTGGCAGTGAGACACTCCTTTCCTACTGGAGGTCAGTAGAACATAAGGGTGGGTTCCCTGAGGAAGGACTCAAACACTCTTCAAAACAGTCCCACAGGAGAAGACTCTGGGCAGAACAGTCCCCCAGCTGGGAAGAGTGGTGATCTGCTCAGTGGTATTCAGACTGCCTGTCCTGTGCCTACTGCTGAGGGACTAGAATAGTTAGGACATCCTTCTATTTTGTACTGATTATGAGATGATAAATAAAATTCTGTATCTAACAGGTCAGATCTACAAAGAAAGACTCTCAGAAGACAGGCCAGGCATGCAAACCAAAGAATGCAAAAGAGTCTTCCTGCAGCTTCCAGGATAAACTTCAGGCAGTACAAATCAGCACTGAAGAATCCCTAAGAGTCAGGATTGATTTATACCAGGTGCTAAGATGTTTCTCTCTTCCTCCACCAGTGATATGCTGTGAGACCTTAGGGATGTCATAAAGTCCTTTCTAAATCACCATAGGCAGACCTGCAAGTGTTGTATCCCCCCATAGCACAAGGAGGACAAAAAGACAACTCAGCCTCCATGTTCAGGAAGCACATCTCTTCCTAGTAGATACCACCATGCCGTTAGACATCAAACAGTTCCACAAAAATGTTCCACATGCTTCTGTCTGAGATGCCACTAGCTTTTTGTAGGTGTTGATTAATGAAAAACATTCTACAGAACAGTGAGGCAACCCAGGTCTTGCTCAGATTCAGTAGGAATGTATCATGTTTGTAGATCTCGGGAACAACCATGGACTGACATAAACAATTTTTTGGGCTCCTTGTTCCCTTATCATTCTGTGTCACTTTGTGCAGCTTCCCTATTTTGTGTGCACTCCAAACAACAAGGCAATAGTAGTTTCCTGAAGCTTTCTGACGTAATCAACAGTGGTGTCTTCAACGAACTTGCTGCAATATTTCCTCTGTAAAATGGAGAGGATGTCTCATTTTTTTCCCCTTCCTTTATTTTGCCTAAAATTTGTTTTTATTTCATTGTGTAATTAATCAGTCACTGGAGCACATGACAGCTTGACTTAAATTTAGCTCTTGCTTCTCCTGTTGGATGCAGCCTTGTCGGATACAGTTGGCCAGCCAAACACGACGTTTTGTTTGTCTGAAAAAACAACACAGTAATTGCCAAAATGGATCAGACCTTTATTCTGCTGACTGTGGTGTCTTGTCTCCAATGGCAACCAGCACTGGGCGCTTCAGAGAGGAATAGGTGCATCATGTACAGGATTAGAATATAGAACCAAAACACAGGTTGGCCAAGGGGGAAATTGTCCCTAGCCTTAGTGACACTGCAGTGGGAGGATAGTTGTGCCCCAGCATACAAGACACACATACTTCCTACCACCCCGAAATGGTGCTGGGGTTTACATTCATTCCAAGTGTCTGTGGGATACTTCTATCTTCTTGGACATGGAGTGTCCGAGTCGGGGCAGTATAGTCTGATGTGGCCAGAGGACTTTACAAGTGAAGGATTCAGGAAGCTGGTGTGCTTGATGGAAATGAGGTGAAGAAAGGAACATGGGGTTGGGTTTCTGCCTTTAGAAGAAGCTCTGGAAAGAAGTTCTCCTCCAAAGAATACAGAAAATGGGGGAAAAAAAACACAACATATACATACATAAACAGAAAAAAAAAAAATGATGCACACACATTCACACATTTATTTATACATACTACCAAAATTCCCAGAGGCAAACAGGCTTCTGTTAGATTGAAAGTGAGGATTGACTTCTAAAAAAAAATCATAAAACACATCAAATTGCCCAAATTGTCTGGTTCTCCAAGTGAGAACAGGCTGTTAAGACCTTCCACTGGCACCTAGTGGTACATTGCAGTCTCAGAGTCACTGTAGCTCGCACTAGAGCTCTCACCAAGCCAGCTCTGCTTTCCAAATGTGTACAAACTCCTTCCAGACTGGGAGGCCACCAACAACAGTATCACAGAGCACTTGTAAAGGCCAGAGGAACAGATGGCCTGGGTCATGGACACAATGTGCAGGAGTGTGGGAAATGGTCTACAGGCTCAGTCTATTGTTGCCAATTTTAAACAAGCTTCTGGCTAAGGAAAATGGGTAGCCTGGTTCACTCAGTTACAAAAAACATAGAGTATCAATTGTTTCTGATTGGTCCAAAAAAAGCGAGAAGTATTTCACTCCCTTTCCTGAACTCTTGTGAACATGGAGAATTCCTATTCTTGGATATCCATCATTTCCAAACTGGGCTTAGGAAGAAACAATTTTGGACACAGCAGTTACTCTAACCCTACTCCAACAACTCCGATCATGAAGCTCTCCTAGGGATGAGCGTGAGGATTCCTAAATCCACTTTAATACTTTGAGCAGAATCTGAGTCTTGCACCATGGCATGTTTGGTCTCCTCATTTCATCAAGCTCTGAATAGATTCATTTATGATTCTGTGATTAATATGGCTTCTTCCTTCACTGGAATGGGATATAAGTTGACCTGTTCACCTTCCCCCAGAGATGTGTGAAAACCTGCTCCCCAAGAAACCGTCATGCTGGAATAGCTTCCCCTCATACTCCTAAAACCTTACCAGAGATACTAGCTGGAGTAGAGCTTCCTGGTGGGTTTCTCAGCCTCTTTCTGCAGGTTCAGGTTTGGAAAAGTCTGGGAAAGTCACTTCTTTTTATGAGATCCTGTGAGGCTCATCATCAGGTGATGCTCATCTCTCTACCAAAACTAGACCACATGCCTCAGTGTCCACCCTTTCATAATCTACACAGCCCCTTTGCACTTTAACTGATCATTAAAAAGAAGCTCCATTCTTGCTACCAGTAGTCTTAGCTGCTGTCTCTCCCTATGGGACACAGAAATGCTGCTATACATACACCTTTCCATTGGTGATTCATCCCAAAGTGAGTCCCAGACACAAACAGCCCAGGAGGAAAGAAAAGTGGTTGCAGGGCTAGAGAATTTTTTTACTTCCTGCAGCAAAAAAAGAAAAAAAAAAAAATTAAAAAAGCCAGTGTAATAGAGACAAGGCAGAAATGGTCTGATCCTGTCTCACTGGTATGCAGAACTGCATAGGCAGGACCAGGGACCAAGACTTCTCTGGAGAACTACAACTCCCAAAAGGCAGTGCAAACCCGGAACCCATCCAGCTTCCCACAAAGGTAGTGGTTCAGAATAAAGACACACTGGGGAGAATTTCCTGTCCTGTCTCTCCCTATGAGCCTCCAAACACCATCGCAGCCATGAGAAAAATCCATCTCGGTGGTGCAAATCATGAGCATCCTCTCCATCCTCCCTCTGCTCATTCAGCCTTTGGTATTTGTCTTTGTAGAGCTTCACCCTTCCTCCGGTAGCTCTCACCATGCTGGCCGCAGACTTCCTTTAGGTCAGCCCAGCTACGACACGAAATGACACAACTTTCAGCCAAGTCGCGAGCGC
>JAVCKT010096907.1:0-12373 GCA_032273925.1 Rhynchotus rufescens | reverse complement strand
AAAAATACAGTATAGGCTATTATTTTTTTTTATTATTTTTTTTTATTTTATTTTTTTTTTTTTTACAAGTTTCATCTTTTGGGCAGACCAAAGATATCTGAGAGAAAGGCTTTCTACAGATGAGACAACGGAAATTATCAAAGGAGTAGGGGATGAAGAGAGGAATTTGATAGCTTTAATTCAAGTTGATACAGAAGATCTTAAAAAACAAATGCTGAATAAATCAATAAAGGCTTGTACAACACACTGGTAATCTATTTAGTGGTCCTAGTTAAACAAGTCAACAATGCACATCACCTACAATAAACCCTTCATTAAAGCACTCAAATAGGCAGAGGGTTTACAGAAATCTCAGTGAGAACCATAGAAGATTACAATACAAATGGTAATGTTTTGCTCTTCAGTGAGACGATTACGGACGATTACAACACAAATTAGCAGCACAAATTAATAGCAAATTAGTGCAATGTCCCTATTATTTTAATAAATCCAATTCTAGAGTCAGAGTTTCAAAAATGTTTCAGATAAATATATGCAAGAACCAGGCTGTAAGTTTTGAAGAATGCTGTTTTAATATACCTTTTCCAGCAAATTCAGTTTTAGACAATGGAAGTGTTCTGTGATTGCTTAGTTGTGGAGCTGCAGAGACAAAAGCAGGAAAAACTCAGAGAGGAGCAATAAACCTATCACAAGTTACTCTAAGAAATGTACCCGAGTGTTTTGTGCCTCCTGAAAAGAGCAGTAAGTGGAGAAGAAATTGCACCACACACACACACACAGAGCCAGGGATGCACCAAGAATACAAGGGATGGGAGCTGCTGGAGGTGCCCAGCTCTCACGAGGGAATATGAGGCAAAAGGTTTAGCTGTCTCACAGGGTCACAAGAAATCATAAATTAATTACTCTCTCTTTGGCATATTATTGGAGTAAAAGCACTGACATTTTCTAGATTCCTCCTAAATCATTAATAAGGTCATTCTCTGAGAATATTTCAGGGTATTTCTTCAGCCTGATTTGGCATATTTTTCCCATAAATTTATGTGCAACAGCCGTGATTTAATATTACGTTGTTTTTAGGTTCCTAACTAAATCATCACAAGAAAAACTCTTAACATTATAGCTATAACAAAGGGAGTTCACCCACTCCTCTGTACAAGGAATAATTCTGCAACACACTTTAGTGCCAACCTTTCCATAGCTTATAAAAGCAGCAAACAAATGCTGATCTCTTTCACAACAGCCAAATTTCCTTCCACTAGAAGTTATTCTGAATATGGATTATACAATCTAAACACGGTTGTTCACTACATAAGACTCCATAATATCCTACAATGGAACCAACAGGTTAAGACACTTTTCATCTGGTCGCACTAAATTATTGATCTACTGCTCTGTTTTTCAGCTTTTAAATCATCCAAAGAGAAGGAAAAATAAATGCACGAAGACTCTTCTAGTCTCAGTGAGAAAAATATATGTAGGTAGCTTGATTCCCAACAATAAAAATAATCACACAGAATATTTTATAGTAATCCATCTGATTTTGAATTAAGCATTCAAATGGCAGTCTATTTTTAAAATATATTTCAGTTTGCTTGGGAGTTGATTATACAAGTTCCATCTATCAATTTCTGCACTTTGGGCATTATAGCATGAATAATATATGCCTTTGTCCTGGGAATAAGATAACAGCCTTCACTCTTCAGTTCTCTAGAACTGTTATTCCAAATGTGACAGAAAATTTTCCTCGAGTAGCTCAAAGGAGCTTCAACATAAATGAAATGAGAACATCATTTGTAACAGATAGTAATTTTAGTTAAGACAAAAAAAAGGCTAAATAAAATTTTAGGATTTACTAAGTTCAGTGAGACCTTCAAAAATGCCTAGAAACTTATCACAAGAGCAACGTATTTTTCAAAACATGCTTGAATGCCTGCACTTAACATCATTTCAAGCCAGTTTCAAAATTTTCATAGGCCCTTAAAAGCTTTATTATCAATGGCCTGCAACAAATCAGTCCATAGACCACCATGAGGTGGGAATTCACACCTTAATCACATCTCATTCTGGTAAAAGTTTCCTCTATTTGTTACAGCAGTTCTGCCAACCTGTCCCAAAGCAACAGCAACAAGGAGCTGTTAAAAATAGGCTCCAAGGTTGGGTCCAAAGCTGCTTGCACCTAACCCAACAGCTCCCAGGGCCCTGCCTGGCTGCAGTTATGACGGGTATTTCTAGAACAGCACAAATGGCAGGGTAATACCTGCTTCACTCCTCATAACGGGGTACCTTGGGTCTGCTGGGGCCCTAAGCACAGCGTCAACTATCTCAGTTGCATGAATCATCATGAGAAATCACTATGTGGCAGAAAGCACCCTGAGGTGGTTACTTGGCCAGAAGTAGTCCTGCTCATGACACTACTTTAGTAATCTTCATAAGACTGAAGCCTCCCTGCACTGTTCTTGTGTCCTCTCACCCCTTTTTCCCTAATTTCAATGAGGAGACACAGCTTTAGCTTTCAAGCACCATAATGAAGAGTGGTCAAATGCTCCAACAGCAACAGGCTCCGGGTTGTAATCCGGTGCAGGGACAGACACATTTCTGAGAGGCCCCAGGCCTCGGCTCGACCATGAGGACACCAGGAAGCGCCAGACCTGCTGCGGACGGACCTGCACATGCCGTGCACCGCACCAAGGAGCCCGCTCCTCCAGCGCCGCTCGCCCCATCCGGGCCTCGGAAGGCAAAGCCACACGCAAGGCAACTGATAACATTTATTTTAAAGGAAACCTTAATTGAAATTGGCACGCTCCTGCTCCCGGCTAGTGGCTGGGCCCAGGAGATTGGTAGGAAAAGGGAGAGGAAAAAACAGTGAGGGTTTTGCCAGATGAGCCCTGACTCCCAGCCAGCAGCAGGGAGGGCTCCGTGTCTAGTAATCCATTTTTAACTACAGCAAGATTAACTTTGACCTGAATAAAGAGCCATTTCTAATGTGCAGAAAGCCTATTATCCGTGCTTCGAAGCATAGAAGCAGGCACCAAGGAGAGCCATTCATATGCAATCAGTGTTCACTTTTTTTTAAATAGACATTAGATCTAAAAAGCTCAAAAAATAATAAAAAACACTCATTTTAATGCATGACATGTAATGTTTATCCTTTAATCATTTCAAAGTGCTGATTGGTTTAATTACAGCTTTCAGAGGCCCCTCAGGATGACAAGTCATAAACCTAAACATCCAAATCCCAACCCTGAAGGCCGGCTATCACTGCTCCCCGCTGTGTGGAGCCGATCCCTCAGAAAAACAGCCCAATTTTCACAGCCGCTTTCAAGCAGAACCCCCAACTAAAAGCAATAAAACTCTCACTTAAAAACTGAATTTACACAGGGTGCCAAACGTTTACTTAGAGGCAAGCAGAATTCTAACTCCTCCTAGTTCAGGCATCAAGTATTGCATGGTGAAGGGAGACCTTTATGGGGCAGAAGGCACCCTATGGATATTGAGCATCACATAGAAAGCCAAGGATTCAGATGCCAGTCACAGCAGTAACCGAATGACGTTGAGGAAGGCAAGAGAGAAAGATCTCAAGTCAACACTGTTCAATACCGTGGACTGCCACATCTCAACACTGGCTCAGCTATAACCCAGGAGAGGGGTTTCTTCTGATGGAGAACCATCCCTGTGGAAGCTCTCATTGTTTCTGCTATGCCCCATCTCCCAGCTATCCTGTTGATATGCACAACTACTAAGCCTTAAACCATTAATTTTCTTCCAAGAGCTTGATTGCTCATCAACACCTAGATGTTGAAGATCCCAAAGTGCCTAACACAACACAAAGTTTATCAACAACATACACCTGAAGGTTTTAAGGAACTGTGCTTAAGAAACCAATCAATAAAACCCTTTCATTGTGTTAAAAAAGACAACTTGCTCTACTATTTGAAGGAAGATAGTGTTCCCCCCCGTTAAAGCTTGGAAAAGGTTTGCTTGCCTTTGGGAAATGACCTGCTAGGTAGGAGTTAGGAGCACTGGTCTGCTTGTTCAGTTTTCTCTCTGACTAAATGTCTCCTGCCATGATAAAAATCAATATAACTACAAATGGAAGCTGGTGTCAGAGTCACAGCCCATGGCAGCCACTCGTCACAGTGTTACATCCCTTGGTGATGTACGTGGCCTCAGTGGCTGGAGAAGTCACTTCCTCTACATATCAGGCCTGTAGCCCTACCACAGTATTTGATACTTGCAGGTACCAATACAGCAGCAATGAGTCTGATCCAAAACTCACTTTTTTTAAAAAAAACAGGATCCCTTAATTTATTTTAGTTGGCCATGAGTAGGATTTTCCTGTCTTTTGCCCCCCGTTTGCTCCTCTTGATCCTTTTTAAGGGGAACACAAAGCAGCAGCTTCTCTCCCTTCTTGCTCTTGTTTTTTACTCTTTGGGCCCATTCTGGTTTCTAGCTTACAACATGTTCCAATAGCTATGTGTGTGTGTTAAGTGCTATTTCCCTCACCGTAAGAAAAGTAAAATATCCCCTTACCTCCTAATCCATTTCATCTTTATGAGTGACCTCCAGCAATCACTGAGTATGAAAAAAATCTTTCCTTTCAGCACAACTCAAAGCCAACACTAGTTGCAGCTAGTTGCAGCATTTAGGGAAGACAGGGCACACTCTGCCACAGACCTTCACTGCCCTGCCCTATTTCATATCATAAAACCAAGCACTGTCTCTTATTTTTTATTTTTATTTTTTAATTAAGCAGCAAACTGATGCTTTTAAGGAAAAGCAAAGCTTAAGACACACACAGAAGAGACGCATGTTACAGCTGGGCACATAATTTCTTCATACCTAGGTGCGC
Organism: Rhynchotus rufescens; assembly: GCA_032273925.1. NCBI lineage: Eukaryota > Metazoa > Chordata > Aves > Tinamiformes > Tinamidae > Rhynchotus > Rhynchotus rufescens. The sequence goes on along the minus strand of JAVCKT010096907.1, from coordinate 7,524 downwards.
TAGAGCCACTCTCAGACAGATACCAGGGCTGTGAAGAAAACATGCAGAAAATCAGCTTCTCAAATAGAACATTTAGAACAGTAAAGCTGATAACCCATCTGAATTACCCAGGAGGGGCTTTTTCCTTTACACAGTCCAAATTTAGCACTGAGCTGCGTGCTTTTTAATTGCATTAGACACACCGAGGACATAGGACACAACATAATATAGAAGGAAAAAAAGCAAGGCCTCTACAGAACGCCAGGTGAGAGACTGGCTTGAATCGCACATGTGCGCATTGAGCTTTTTTTCAGAACAAGAGGGAGAAATATTACTAATACTTTAGTAGTTAAATTTAATTTTAATTAGTAATAAAAGCTAAGATGACCTTTTTGAAGTACAATCTGTTGACTATTACTTTCAAATAACACCTTTGACGATGTATTACTTCCACTATTATTAAATATGGCTCCTTGTAGAGATTCAATTAGCTCAGTGGAAATAACCTAGAGCCTCTATTTTTCAAAACTGATTTTCTATAAACAGGAACCTAAATTTTGATACAAGCACATAAATTGAAACTCATTCCAGAGCAAGGATTAAGAAGCTCCTGAAAAACAATAATTAGATCCTGTTGTCTTTTTTGTTTGTTTTGTTCGTGGCCTTTTTTGGAATTCTAAATAGCTGCAGTTTACATATCCAAGCAGATGCAATTGCAAGGGTTGTAGGTTCAAAGGGTTCAAAGACTAGTAATCAGTCTTTGAAAATGGTGGAAACTGCAGCACCCGGCTGTAATTGCCTGTGATCCCTTTTATCACTGCCTTATCAACATTCATTTCCCCTTTTTATACTACTCTGAGGAGAAACAGCAGTTATTCAAATCTCATATAGTGTAAAAACAATTCATACACAAAATACAACATACGCTTCCCTTTTCATGTTGAAAGACTTCACACAAAATAGCACTGGTTGACTTGAAATTTGGGGGGCAAAAAATAGAAATGGAGAAATGCGGCACAGGTCAGAACAAATACCTTGTGTGTATTTCAAATAGTCTGTTTTTAAGCCATGTCCTGGACTAAGGGGTTCCCATGCTATCTGCATGGGGCAAGCCGGCCACAGGCTCTTGTGTGACATAAATGAGGACCATGTGGCACATGTTAAAAAAAAATATGGAATATAAAAGCAAAAGATCATCTGCTTTTGTAGGATTATGGTGCAGAGAACAAGAAGGGTTAATCCTTGTCCAGGCCAGTCTGCACGACTTATTGCAACCTTATCTACACTTTCTGTCCATATCAGTTATTACTTACTGGGTTTTCTTGGGTTGGTCTGAATTCTTGGAAATTCCAAATAACTTCCCCAGAACATATTTCAGAAGAAATTTTAACAAACTCTCATTGTTTGTCAGGACCCAGGAATCTTTCACACACACAGAGCAGTCCCAGTGTCCTAAGTCATTATTTCCCAGCGCTCGAGCTCACCACAAACTGGTGGTGAGCTCCCACTCCCTCAGCCCCATCTCCCTCTCTGCCATCTCTCCCAAAGCAGACAGCCAAACTCTCCACAGCCACCTTCAGTTTGCACTGCTCTCCTTACACAACACCTCAAATCAACAGTTCATGTGTCAGTATCCCCACATTTGCTCTTCCAGGGCATTTCCTCAATGAGTATTTCAAGAAAGGAATTGTGCTGTTTCTCCTTGGACATTTTCCCCCCTTTCTGCTCTATCACTGCCTGGCTGAGCTGCATCCACAAAATTGACACGAAAACTCAATCCCACCTTTACTCGAGCTAAAGTAAAAGCAATGGAAAGAATTTCAGCAGGTTACCAAAGCAAGACAGCCAAAACTTATCCCAACAATGCACCAACATCCAAATAGTGCTAGTTGAGCTCGTTTTAGACAGATTATATCGCTGGTTCACTGCTGTTCCAGCAGATTGGGAGGACTTGTTAAAGCTGACTGCACTGCCACTTTGCTGTTCTAACAAATTAAAGCTCGAGTCTTTCAAAGTGGATTCAATCAACGGCAATAACACCACAAGTGTGAAGTTTAAAACTTCTATAAATATAACATATATTTAGATCTATGTATTCTTATTTATTTTACAGCTAATTATGCCATCTTACAAGAGGTACAGAGTTCTAAGAGACAGTTTTCTACATGAGGAAGATTTTGTTTTTAGACATAATTTAGATTTCAAGTCAAAGTTCATTTATCATTCCAATATTAAATCACGATAGCTGAAAACATGCCTTCAAGTTCTGGCACGACACTCAAAGCTCCACAAAAGACTTACAGCAAAAATGTTAAATGGATTGTAAACACCTAATTAAGTATAATAGTCAGCCTTGCATACGAAAGAGTTGTGTTTAGATGAGTTACATTATTACAGTTCTCTGTGGAATAATTTTCTTAGGAATGAGAGAAGATTTCAGTTTGTAGTCCCAATCCCCAAAACTAAATCAAAAGACAACAGTAAATGCCATACTTCAGACCTCCTCTCTCACTGCTTTCAGCCCCAAAACTGGTGCCAGTGGCCCACAGAAAAACTCTGACAATATTATCTTTGCATTTGCATGGCACATCAAAAACATCTCCCTCATTCAGTTGGAGTTTCTTTGGTTACGATGCAAATATAAAGAACAGCATAATGATTGAAGATAATCAGGTTTAGGAAGGTAATGATAACACCTATAAAAATTGCACCATGTTGTCCAGACTCTTTGAACTTAAGGTAATAAATGATTGTGGTTATGCTTTTTCATTCAATTATTTAATGAAGAAGGAAATCAAAATTTTTCTCTCTGATGCACATCACAACACTCTATTAAACATCCGTGTTGAAACTCTACTGAGGCAGAAAATGGGGATAAGAAAGTAGCCTTAAGAATGCCCATGGAGCAAGGGAGGCCTATCAAGATTTAGAGATAAATTGCCTGGAAATCTGTTGAGGTAAGCTGTGAAGCCATACAAGTGTCCAATTAGTATGATAAAAACTTAATTTTGATTGATACTACTATTTGGGACTGGTTTAAAGATCTCTCTGCAAATTTAGCCATGTTTTCTGACTCTAAACTACACATCCATCCTTGTTGAGACACGTTACGCCACCGAGAGATGTCCTTTAGCTGCCCTGTTCCTGTTTTCTTCTGCATTTCCTCCCTGTTTCAGTTCTGAAATGTCTCTCACTCCCTGGCAGGATTATTCCCAAGCCAAGGGATTAAGCTGCACCTCCACAAACCTAAAGGCCTCCCTCTGCCCTGACGCTGAGCTGCTTCCATACCCTTCAGCTCCATCCAGCCAGGGTAGCAGAGACCCCTCCACGCAAACACCTTCATTATGTTCCAGCAAACGAGGAGGCAAAACCACGAGCCGAGCTCACCCAGGCCCAGCGAGATGCTTCCGGGGACTCAGCCCATGGCTTGGGCTGCAATGGCTTGGCAGCCATCTAAAGGTCCTCGTCCATAGAGGGAATGGCCAGGACAAGAGCAGACTGGTTCACTGGCTAATAACAGGAGGAACCACTCCATGGTGCTCCTACACCACCTCTCAACCTAAATACATTTACTGGTTGCATTTACTTATAAAACAAGACTGAAAAACAGCTGAGTGTTACGCAGCCATTTAATACTGCACAACAGCCTAGGAAAGCGAGTGATAACGGATATCACCCTCACATGAAACTTCAAGAGGATGATATTACATTGTAAGGATAATTACCTGAGTTGGATTTTGTCCAAAGGTATCACAAAGTACCACAAGATAGCTAATAAGCACAAGCTTGCCTACAAAATGTTGATTTTTCCCTCAAGGCGCTACAGGTAACTCAATAGTCACATATAAGCAGACAGATAGGTATGCACATGCTTATATATCTGATGCACTACATCTTTTGTTTTAATAGTGTTTATTTGCTTTTTATAGCATAAATCCTCTCAATGTGTCAGAAAGACGGTTTTACCTCAATCCTTATCTTTTAAAGAGATTATAACAAGAAATAAGATGGTAAATGGAAACTATATCTTCATTTAATGAGGGGGAGCCAAAATATCTACTTGAAATCTCCTTCCTTCTCTTATTAATATGAACTATCCTATATTAAAATAGATATATCGCTTACTGTTAGTGAATGCATATTTATATAAGGATAAAAGCAAGGGGAAAAAACTTAAAATGTTCCATCTCCAAATAGAAACAAACCTCAATAAATATCCAAGACAAAAACGAAGAACTGACCACAACCAGTAATTCTGCCCATAACTGCACGTATTCATGGATGTGGGTACAGAGATACGCAGCTTGCCATCTCTACAAAAACAACACGCCTAGCTAAATATTTTGTATTTGTTCCAAAAACAAGCAGATGGAGACTATATTTGGATTTTCAGCCTTATATCCATTGGAACTGTTCACAAGATGTATTTAGAAGGGAAATTATCCCCTAGTAAATATACAGGCATGTCTGCTCCTCACTGCAAATATAGTAAAGCTATTTCATTAGTTACTTCCATTTTTATTTTTGCACAGGCTTATAGATCAACTAAATGTGTGTACCTGTCCACACGGTACCCGTCCTATGTGCTTCTAGTCACACAACCCCAAAAGGAATGGCTATTCAGTTCTTATTCTTGTAAACAAAAATTCAGAACTCGGTTCCCATAGGAGAGTTCCAAGAATCAAAAACTCTCCTTGGACAAAGGATCCCTGAGTGAACGACTGAACAAGGTTCCCGCTGGAGTTGGGTCTCCCTAGGCATGGAGATACAACATCACATAAGCTTACAACAGCCCCCTACCCCTTCTGAGGACATCTCCTACCTGCACCAGTTCATTTCCAAAGACCAGACCCTCTGCATATTTTAGCTTTGACATTGACAGTATTGCAGAAACTCTAGGAATTGGCTACAACCCACTTTTAGACAAGTACAGATTTTCCACATGGATAACAAGTCTTTCTCAAGATGAGAGAAACGCTGTCACAAAAAATCCATCTTGTTCGAAAAAAGAAAGAAAAGGGTGCATCTAGACCAGGCGCACACCGATACCGCAATTTAGGTCTGTGTGGGGAACCTGCCTCTTACAGCTGTATTTGCTGGTGGAAACGGTCTAATTTCACCATCTGTCTATTCCACAAACACTCTCAAAAAGTATTTTGCATGTAAATATTAATAAGGTGCAAATTAGTGGTTTCACAGCTCTGTTGCCTTTCTTTTCCTCCTACAAGCTGAAACAACAAACCCTCACTTAGCAGAATCCCAGTTAAATGTACACTAGGTCTGTCCCTTGATCTGGGCTCCTGCATATTACCTCTCCAGATTATTTAAAATCCTGATTATTCAAATATTTCTGACGTCTCTCAAATAGGTGCACACGTCTGGACTAATTTTCAGCTAGAGAAAATAACTGGAAAGCCCAGAATTTGTTTTAAAACAGGCTGAGGGATTAACTCTTCAAATTTTGAACCAGGCATTGAGTTAATAAAGGCATCAGGCAAACACTTCTTGAAAAGGGGCTTAAGAAAAGTATGAACTTCAGACCACACCATCACAGCAAACCCGACTTGCTTTAAACAAAGAGAAGCTGTATCCATACCATCAGTATGGTGAGCAAGAAAGGAAAATCAGCACTGTGTCTTGCAGAGTTCCTTTCCAAGAACATAATGCCTAAGGGAAACATCTACAATACTAAGATCAAAATAGGGGTTCAGTCCAAATTCCTAACTCCCACACTGACCCTATATTTTAAAACATTAAATCCTAGGCCCACACCTTTGTTTTCTTATACTTTATTTGACCAAAAGCTCATTAACTCAGTACTGATGACCCTCTTGCCCCATCATTCACGGTCAATACATGCACGATTCCCAATCCATTCAAGCCACTGTTGATTTTCTTAAAACATTAACAGAAATTCCTGGAGAAAAGTCGACTCTGAGCCAGCTCCCTCCGCTCACACTTGCTGCCCACCCTTCCAGAGAGCCCTGGGAGCTGCCAAGCCTCGGAGCAGCTGCAGGGGCCTCGACAGAAACTTAAGCACCTTAATGCCCCCCAGGGCTTGAGGGCATTTATTTCCTTTTGCTTTACAAGTACTAGCAGAAAAGCAGTACTGACAGCACATTTGTCCATTTTTCTTTGCTTGTGTCGCTGCTCTTCCCTAACACTTCTCGTCTCCATCATGTAATGTCATTACCAAAGATAACCCAAGTTAACAGAGTGACTGCAGCTCCAGGCAGACAGCAAGGATCCCTCTGACAATTCCTCTGAAACCTCCATCTGTCCAACTCACTTTGCAAGGAATCAGAAGACTGACATGTTCTTTCCTACAAATAAAGATGATGCTGTAGTTCCCTGTTCAAACTATTTTTTCCCCACGTTCAGACCAACTGTCTGCATACACAAATTCAGTTCAACTTGCGGTTTTATTTCAAGAGCTTTATCCGTGGAGCTAAGTACAAATGTTATCACCGTTTGCATGTTTGTCGCATGTTGTTTAACACAAAATAAGCACCAAATGAACTGGGAGATCAATCATCAAATGATGCTGTTACCTGGGCTAGACTTAAGCAACTTCACATGAAGGAACAGCTTGTTGCCAGACCAGAGCTTTGATCACCAGTATACAAAACCTACACTCCTGATCTCTGCAAAAATAAGAGTAGCGGATAACTGAAACAAGGTGGGTGCGGGAGACAATGCTCACAACAGACGTCCAAGTAAGAAATGGTCGTGAAATTCATCTGATTCAAGTCATCCAAGGGGCAAAAGTGATCATCAGTACGTTTATTAGGGTAGCGTATCACTGATCTTTTATAGGGTTAGAAACCATGACACAGTTGTGTCACAGCAGGCTCACTTGGGGTGTATGGGGCCCAACTGGTGAGTGAGGCACCTCCTCCCTCAAGCACAAAAGCATCTGAGCCCGAGCTGCAGAGATGGGAGGCACTGGGACAACACCTGAGGAGACAGGGCCCTTGGGGCCTCCCTTTTGAGTCAGAGCTCGCAGGACCGACACCACAGCATCCTGTCCTTTCAGGAGGAACCACCTCATGAGAGACTGCCCTGCACTCTCACTATCATCCCCATCATGGAGCAGACAGCCCCTGTCCATAATTAAAATAATTACCCTGTATTGCATACAAACAGAGTCATTCATTTGGATTTGACCTTAACTTCTCTACTATTTTATTGATTTCTAGATGTGCAGACATATAAAGGACAGTGATTGCATCTTGACTTGGTAGCCACAGTAGGAGAAGGGATGCATAATTGTTCATTTACTCAATAAATTTCATGTCCATTTCTATCAGTAGGCTGCCTGGCAATTTATTGCCATTTATACAAAAGATTTCATTATTCAAAATGCATTTCTGAATGTTTTCCAACCTCTGTGATTTGCTTATTTGTCAACAGCTATTTTCAGCATTTTAGATTTGAAACATTTCCAGGGTTCAGATGCTCTATTTCATCTTTCCTTATCTATATCCCAATAGATATCTCAATATCTATTCCAGCATACCTCACAAGTAACTAAATGGCATATTT